>UZAN01040591.1:42136-52767 GCA_900618425.1 Echinostoma caproni
TCCTTGTGGAACACCGCGGGTGGCCTTGATGGGTCCGGATATAGAATCAGAAACACGAACTGATATGGTTCGTTGATCGAGGAATGCTTTGATCCACTCAAATGCGAAATCTCGAACGCCATAAATATAGAGCTTCTGCAGTAAAATTTTGTGATTCAGTTTGTCAAATGCTTTCGCGAAGTCGAGATAAATAACATCCACTGCATCCCTTGCGTCAACTGTACTGGTCCATTCATCTCGAACGAGAAGCAGGTTCGTGGTGCAGGATCGCTTTTGCCTAAACCTGTGTTGAGCTGTTGAAGAAGGCTTTATCTTTCGAGATGTTCCATCAGAGAATCGGCCACAATTGACTCCATGGCCTTTGATAACTCCGGAAGCAGGGTTACAGGTCTATGAATACCTGTAATTGGCTTCTCTTTAAGGAAGAATAGTAGTAGTCTTAAAGTAAAAGAACTGGAAGATGCAGAGTTAAACTGAGCTTTTGCTCACCAACTACTCGTCGTATACTTTATCCAATCGGCCTTTATTGCCTGAAAACAGAAAACCATTATGGTGAGATAAAAGCTTGATTACATTGTGCTGCTCTCCTAGCAGAGGCTCTAATGGCAAACTGTACGCAATAAACCAATTGAAGTCAGAAACACGCATCGCTATATCTAACTATTGTGAACATAGTTTTAATCCATGGAGCCGAATACGGATGCTAAATTCTTGACACATTGGTATTCTAGACCGCCCGAGGCGATCGATGCGTCAGATTGCCCAATTTCTCTCGTTCTCCTCGTTATTGACCTGCTCCAATTCTACAACAGTGGTTTAACAACTTCGTACGGTAATTTCATGGTATTGACTACCAGCCAGATTTCTTGAGTAACAAATACAGGATTCTCAGTGACATTCGACTCACTCATGTTGGTTCTTAGGTTTGGCGGTTCATTAATTAAGAATTGAGTTAGTGAAATGTGGTGAAAACTGATAAGCGTTACATTTCTTGCTCAGTGTCACCTGATTGGGTGAGCAGCGAATAAATTGTCCCCGCAACCATTAACTTTCAAACCTCGGGGGCACATCAATTGCCGGGGAGGCTTTCTTTATCAAGGAATTTTTATTCAGCCTAACAATTAGGCGATAAAAATTATTGAGACACCAAACCGTAGGAAGAATTTTCGAATTCTACAAATGTTTTCGAAACTTTCGCAGTTTTTTGTGACCGCAGAAAATACTGAAATACTTCCCTTCTTTTTCTTCCCCGGTAGTGGTTTGCAAAATTACACAGCATGCAGTTAAAACAACTGTGCGATTTCTCTTCAATCCCGTAGAAATGATGCTAGTCAGCTCGTTAGAAGCGCTCGCTTTGTTCGTGTTTTGCAACCATTTTTGTCGTGTACTTTTTGCACTCTTGGTCTGTTTGCACCAGAACTGAACTTATACGCCATCGAAGATGCACAGAGCACTAGTTCAGTTCTTTTCAAGATTCGATTGATGATGAAATTAACTGTGTTACTGTTCCAGGATGTTTCTCACGGAAGGCTTGTCTTTTTAAAAGAAGACAATCTGGAATCAGAACCATTTGGGAGATGTAAATTATCAATTGAAATTCAGTGAAGACTCACTTTTGTATTAATGACGTCATTCGTTTCTATAAGAGACTTGTACACATGGTTTCACCAACCTCTGGCGGACAAAAGTTCCATTTTTGTGTAAAAGGTACAGTTTTCAGCATTTGTTCGTTTTAATTACACTTGGCGGAATCGGCTTTTTACCAGCTGCTTCCAAAAATAAAACTGATCTTCATCGATTTTCTATTCTGTCTGTCATAAGCAGGTAATAATCTGATCCCTGAATTAAAAGCGCTTCCAGCTAAATGATTTGGATTCCTTTATTTTCTCGTTTTCAATTAAGTACTCGAGTGACATTTACTGCAAGCAGAACCGAAACATCAGTGAGATTGGAACCCATGCAAAGCCTATTACTTGGTACGATATGAGGTAAGATGTAACACCGGTATGTTCGGTTCTTTTACGTTTGGAAACAGAAAATTCAGTTCAACCTGATTAGCCAATGGTTTTCAATTTGAACCCCCAAAAGATGGACAAAAATGAAAAACTGAAACGCTAATTCATTAACAAAGAACATTATTTAGTGAGAAGAGAGAAGTGGTCTAGTCCCAAAATGTAATTATTCGGTATCAAACCCTTATATGTGCTCCGTGTGGGTTCCATTAAAAGATAGATAGATGTTTTTGGTTCGATGCGCATTTGAACCCGCGAAAAGTGAATAAATTACCACTATCACTACTGTCACTAGTGTGGGGTACTACTAACATTTGTAAGTAGTATGATTGTATTGTCTCCTCCCAATGGTCAAAGATGAAAAACAAGATCTAGAGCGGCTTACTATGCTCGCAATTGTATTTATAAAAAATGCGCATTTTCCTTCGGACCGTTCCATTAATTATCCTGCCAGATTGTGGGAATTAAAATGACCTGTTCCAAATGAGACCTTTGTTGTGTATGCACGTCAGTTTATTAATATACTTACCGTCTTTAGGGATTGACAACTCTCCTCAACTGGCACTGTCTTGTGGATATGTGGATACTATTACCACTAATGTTATAAACGATTTTCAAGTTATTACTACTACGATAAACTGTATCCAAACTTTCAAACTGCTCGTGCAAACGTTTGTGCTAAATTGCGCTCATTCACCCATCCTTTAAAATTAATCGTCCAATGACGTAACTCAGTTAGCCATAGCAATCATTGATCAATACTCTTCCAGACTGTAAGTCATCTCAACCTAGGGTCGGGCCGTCGATTAATAGATCAACGAATTCTCAAAAGAATAATAGTAATTCGTTTACCCGAATCTGATGTGCACGCTGTCTTATGTGTTCTAATTTTTCGCGAGGGGTCACGGGCCCTTAACATTATTGTGTATTTATATTGTGATCAGAATGAGGTCTTATCATTTTGGGAGGTAGATGAAATAAAATTCCATTCGGGAGCGTGTCAGATGAACGAACAACAAATTGTTTGGCTAGCTCTTCCATCCTCTTTGAGATTAATCGGCAACAGGCGCTAAAAATATAACCGTATGTTTGTTCACATGGTAGCCCTATCCTCCCTTTGAGCCCCAAGGTAGCCATTTTTGCGTATCCCACCCAAATCCACTTTCTCCTTAATGAATGTATAACTTGACAAAGGGTTTTCCAGAGATTGCTATTTATTCCCGAACCAAATGATGTTCATTTCCTTCATTTTGAAAATACTTAACGTGGGGGATGGGGTTCTAAGATCAGACTTTGTATGCATACTCTTCTCATAGAAGAAAATCAATATTTCGCATAATTCTAAAAGTACCATTTCTCTCGGAATCGTGTTTTGAACAACCACATCAGGTACGGTAAGGTCAAGGAAGTGGACATGTGTTTTTATAAATGCACGTTTTTCTCACCTACATGTCATTTCACCTACCCATCCACCATCGTCCACTCTGACACAGACATACAAAGCTCCAAGCTAGGACCTGAACCCCTGGGGTCGGAAAGGTAGATCGAATTTGGCGGAAGCTTTGATCCTTCACAGACGAACTATGATAGACAGATGCGTAAAACAAAGTCAGTTTTACACAAGAGACGATTGATGCGATCGGTCAGTCAACAAAATATGGTTGCTTCTTTTAAAAAGAAATATGATCATGTGATTTTGTTGAATCCGTCAGGAAAAGGTCAGCCGTCTCAAAAATTGTAAATGTTAGATCACTACAACTCGCTGGACTCTTATCGGGAATCATGTGACAAGTTTAGTACTTACTACATCCTGTTAATGGTGTGAGGGAAACAAAATGTTTGATACGAAATTATTGCATTTAAAAAGATACTGAATTGTATTCAATACTATTTCTAGTATGAATTGATCTTTCTTTCTTTCTAATTTTACTTCCTTTTTATTGAATACACAATGATATCATTCTCAGGAAGGGGGAAGTGGCCAATCAAAGGGCTGCCATGGAAAAGTCAGGCGATAGTGGTTGGGTTCGAACACACGTCCCCCGAAGTGATAGCTTGGTGACGTGACCACCGGGCCACCACCGCCCGACTATTTCAAGATTTGGTATAGGTACAACTGTAGGAAAACATTTGAACCGTGATTGATTTGTCAAAAGAGTATGGGAATGAATCTAAACACTTCCAGTCCATCAAACCTGAAGATTCTGTCCTGAGAATTCAGCTGACCGCGAGCTTTCCTGAATGAATCGAACTCAAGGAGTGGTCACTCTGAATATGACAATTACGACATAGATTATCGAATACGTCATCGTGCAAAACACAACCATTAGAGTCAAATCCACAATGTGATCAACCGCCGGTCGTTTTATTTACCGTTCCCTCTCCCTTCATGAAAATTGTATGATCGTGTATTCCATTAGATGTGGTAATAATAATAACCTGCTGATTCATCAGAGAAGTGGAAAATTTGGTTCAATTATACACGATATAGCACAACCCATTTTTGCGTGCTTGTGGGCATCACGCCTCGGTCATTTCAGCAAGCTCGCAGAGACGAGTTTTGCTACATCATGTGTAAGGATAATGAAAAAAGTTGTGATCGGTTGTTCAGTGATCAAGTACATAGTATGCTTGTTTTCTGCCTGTGAGGCCCCGGGGTTCAATCCCCACTGGGGTGGATAGGTTCACATACTGCTGATCAGACACAACCAGGTCGAAACAGCTGTCCAGTGCTTCCGAGCTTTTTCGTTTATGCCTTATTAACACGACGAATCGATGATGAAAACAAATCAAATCCTCCAGTTCTCCCATAAAATATAAATTTCGCTAGTTTCCCGTGAAGTCATTTATCTCAAACTGGACTATTCTCAAGAATCTGTCGTAGCGATGACCACACACGCACAACTTGGTCTGAATCACTGAGCCTGACTTACCCGGATTCTGGCATTTTCATTGGAACCGACCGTCTTCTCGTGGATATCTTTTCACATCCACCAGCATCCAAAACCGTTTTTCTGTTGACTGGTGCAACCATCAAGCAAACAAACAGGTTTTGCCTATAGATCAATCTACCTGGAGTCATTGAAATAGGGCAGGACTAATTCCTGCGGAATTTCACTGAACAAGCAAGCTCTCAATCAAGGAGTATCTGTGGTTGTTCCGGCTACTTTTTTGAGTAGGTCATTGTCCCAAATAAGGATAAATTATTTATGTAATAATAGACAATTGAAGTCGAATCGTCCGAAACTCAGCTAATCTGAACAACGTACTGTCTGGTCATTCAAGGTAATAAAGTGAACAGGAACTGTACCAAACAGAAAACAAATTGAATGGAATGAAAGTTACGCACGTTCATTAGTAACTGTACTTCCATTCTCTCGATTGTAGTCCATATCCATTTTCTATTGCCAAATACACATGGAGAGAGAGAGAGGGAAACAGAAACGCTAATCAATGTTGTCACCTTTGTTTTATCATCTTTGCAAGTGCCCAGTGAACTGAACGCAGTGACTTAGTGCGAAGAGGGTATCGATTCAGTGAAAATGCAAAGTAACTCATATTTGCGCACTCTCTAACTCAACATGCTGTATGATAAGCCCGAGATCGGTAGAACTGGATCAGCAGCATAGTCAGGTTGATCCGAAAGAATAATCTCACAAACGGAAACATGCGAGTCACCATGGTTTGGCTAGGCCACTCATATTGACTTGGATGATAGACTCATAGACGATGATCCTCTTGTTTTTCTAGTGATAACTCTAGAAAAAGACGGAATGCATAATCAGTCAGATAATAAACTAACTAACAAGCAGACTTTTAATGTGTAAAACACATTTGCAGCTTGATATATATATATATATATATATTGCTGAAACTCGTACAACACCTTCACTTTTAGCACATTTGTTCCTGCCTAATTCAAATTGTACTAATATCATTTCAAGTTGTCTCACCCCCCTCATTGGAGTTGCCAAGCTGATACACTTTTAACAACCATGCAGCATAAACTTCTCAACCTCCGGCTGAAGCGCACTGTGATGACGAGTGTGAGACGTGCCTCGGTCACCCACAACCCAACCCCAATGGCATATATGGATTGTTTTCATTGCTACCACGCCTACGCGTCTCTCTCTGTGGGTGTTTGTCCCTCTCCTGAAAATTCATATCGAATCATGCCACGTGATCAACGCTTGATCTATTGTTTACGTCTGCAGCATGATGCTGCAATAGAACTGATGAAGTACACCTCAGGCGGCTGCAGTTGGACACCAACCGATCGTGCTAGATTATTGATGACCAGATTCATATTCAGTCTACTCGACACTTGCAGATTATATTCTATCTCTGGGATACGACTGCAAAAGCACTCCTAAGTAGTGATAAATCAAAATGACCATTTTGGTGATGTCTGGAACGGAATGAGATATCTCTTGCAATTGAAATAGCGTAACAAGAGCTGTCGAAATATACCATAAATTTTATGATAGTTGCGGAATTTCATAAGAAACTGTAAGTTCATGGATTGAAATGTTTTAAAAATGCACTTGTCTGTGTATGGACTCTGAATCAGATAATCTGTTTCGAGGAAAGCATATAAGTCCTATTAAAACACCACCACTTAAAGTAAGCCGGTGGAACTAAAGCGAAGGTATGGTACGCACAGCTGACTTATACGAACTGGCTTCGAACGATCTTATTGCCATATAAAGCTAGCCGAATAGTCAAGTCAAGTTATGCTTTATGAAACCGATAGATGGGATTTTTAACACTGGACAAATTGCTATGAAAATGACGTCATACCATATTTTTGAGTGGGGTGAATATGTGTTCATTCTGACAGTTAGTTTTCAGTGTGGAAATTAGACTTTCACTGTTCCACGTTCATCATTGAAAAAGACTTAACACTAAATCTAATGTGCAAACGCTTGTCTTTAGCCACATTTGACGGGGAATCATAGACGTTCAACTTTGAGTGTGCACACCCAGAACGGTGAGAAGTGGAAATCGAGCGATTGGATTTACTCGTGATTTGTGATTTGATGACTACGTCGGATCTTGAATAAATCTGCAGCGTGAAAACAGTTTATCATCATTTGTAATGTGTCCACTTGGTTTTTATGGGGACCGTCCGAAATAGCTGGACAAGTGAGCAGCCGACAGGGATTCTATGCAATGCTACCAGGACGGGAAAGTTCTCCAATTACTCTCGTACCGAATTACAACACATCCATGTCACATAGGAAAGTGATTCCGCTGGTAACTGAAGTTGGTTACCAGTTTTACTGGGCACATACACCATCGGCTCAGATAATTGGGCCTAGTGAGGAAATTCTCTTGCCAACTCTTCTGAACTACCGTGTAGAATCTTGAGAATAAATGATCCATAAGAAAAATATCTGACTGCACTCTGCCCAAGCCGGGGAAATTTGGCACAAACAAAATAGAATAGCCTCTTATGCGACCATGGATTGGAAAACTATCTTCCTCATGGATTCACTGTAGGTATACTTTGAGTAAGGCTGTAAGCAATCGGAGCACGTATAGTACAGTCAAATATTTCTGACGCTTAAGATCTCCGAGTAGACGGAGAACCATATAGGTTTATGTTGCTACCGATAAAATGCTTCCTAACCCATGTTAGTGATTACAAAAAGGTATCTAAACAGCGTGATTTGCGCTCATCGTTTTCAAATTACGGCTACAGAATGCAGCAAGACGATTTGATTTCCGTGTTTGATACCCAGTTGATTTCGTTCCCGGTCAATGCTGGTAACCGTGTGTGTCTGGCAGTGGTCCATCTTCGATAGTGAGTACAAGGCTAAAACAGAAGGACGCTTTTCAATCCCCATCGCAGGACTGAATTTTTCTCAGGCCAAAACGTATGCCATGATAGTTGTGAAATAAATTTGGTCTGGTGTCATTAGACCGAGTAAAAAGTCATCAAAAAGTTAGCAAATCTATTAACGGAATTTAACATTGATTGAACCATCAGAACAGCATTTTTCAGACTATGACATTCAGGAGGAGCATACTTCCGCGTGGCATAAAGCACCCTGTGAAATTAAACAGTCCGTCTCAAGTTTTCGTACCCGAGTGTTGAATAAATTAGTTACCTGATCACAAATTATGGCTAATGCACACTCAAGGGAATGACAAACTTGAGGCGACTGCTTGTTTTCTCCCATCCGCTCACACACAGTCCGAACCTTTTCTTCCGGAGATCGGTTCAGCTCAAGGTCATTCAGCCCTAATATTAATTCGTAATCCATATAAGTACTGCTATGCGCTTGCCACCTTGTCTAATTTCTTCGCAGTTTGCCACTCCTGTCCAATTTCTCGAGGCAATAAAACAGCTTCTTTAACAACTTTGATCAAGGAATGGAATAAACTGATGAAGAATATTCGAGAGAAAAAAAACATGCCGAACCGACTAAGAGGAGTTATTCAAAGACTTGATGGTAAAATGAATTAGGGCAAAAATTGCCTCTAAAGAACATTTATTTGGCTTGTAAGCAAACTGTAAAGGATCATCGGGAATGTTTATAGACTGCTGAAGGTGATTTAAGATGGCATTTTCGGACAACTTGAGACCTGAAGATGTTACCACTATGGGACGAAAACGTGTGGATGGAAGATTTATATAATCTGGGGATTACTATGATTGTGACCGGCGTCCAGTACTCGGGGATAGTAGAAGTGTAAATTGATTCATTTACGATGGAGGTGTTTGTCCCAGTTAGGGAAGCAGCGCCAAATTTGAAGAAGGATGGAGTTGAACCATCTGGGCCTACAATTGAAGATGAATCACAACGATTTAAAATTTTGAACACTGCGAAACTTGTAAATTGTTCCGCATTACAAATATTGTATGATGAATGAGTAGGAAGAATGTCCGACAACTGGCGCAGGAATGTGGCTTTGAGATCATCGACATCCAGCATCGACCGTACTTTCGTCATTCCACGGAGAAGTTTGACGCCTTGCCGCAGGTGTTTGCCGTTTCCAATTCTCAGAATTCGATCGGAGACTAATGCTTTCAGTTTATTTAATTCAGCTTTAATCAGCCTGTACAAGTGCTTGATAGCTGGAGCATCGTGGGACTTGTATGCACGTTCCTTTTGTCGTTGTGGCGACTTTAGTAAGGGAGAGGTTATTTTTCCCCTGGACACATACAGGCTTTGCAGAGGGCAGCATTAATTATAAATGGTATTG
The DNA here is from genome assembly GCA_900618425.1 of Echinostoma caproni. Lineage (NCBI taxonomy): Eukaryota > Metazoa > Platyhelminthes > Trematoda > Plagiorchiida > Echinostomatidae > Echinostoma > Echinostoma caproni. The sequence goes on from UZAN01040591.1 coordinate 51,361, forward strand.
ATTGCTTGAGTGAATACAGAAGAGAGATATGATGAAAAACCATAAAGAACCTTGCCTGATGAATTCATTGAGAAGACGAACGTTTGTGGTTGAGAACGTGTGACAACGGAATCTCATGTGGTCAGATCGAGAGTAAGAATTGTATGCACTGGGTGAATAAATCTTGGGTCGAACTAAGTGTAAGCAATGGTCACTGGAGGAAATTAGTGATTTTATTGCTTAAGAAAAGTGTTGGGTGGTTGGTGATTAATTTTTTTCACTTTACAGTTACCTTTTGTGGAAGAATGACAAACATCTGTCATATCTAATGATAAAAGAGGATAAGTACTAGTATAGTTAAGATCATTACCGATTATGTGTGGGGTACCATCTAAAATTAGGGTATAATAAATATAAACAAGTCAAAGAAGGAAATACGATCTGATTGCGTACGGTAAGATGCTATATACAAGTTAGTGAAACTTGTCTAAGTAAAACGAGAAAACCTTGAGTGACACTGCACGGCTGGTTACTCAATACCCTTTGAGTAATACCGAAAAAAATACATAGAAATGACCACAACAGGAAACGATAATACATGTTACAACACCGCTCCAGTGTTGTTTCCTCCGGCTGTACGGCACTCTCAGTAAATGTGAAAAGCGTCTATTGACACTAGAGAGTTATCTATATTCTTATTCAATCAGGATTCTTGCACACAGATCGCACACGTGTTTATATGAATCCTGAATCGAAGGGCACTAGGTAACTCCGACATCTTTGGAAACAGGAATCGAGTGTTAATGCTGACCAATGAGAGAACAGTCATCTTGGCTAGTGTGCAATTAAGAGCAACCTGTCATCCTTCGCAATTACCTTTTCTGGTCCAAAACGGACAGCGACAAACTGAAATCACACAAGTCTATGAACCTTCAGACGATGTTCTAGCATGTTCTAGACAAATAATGCAACTTTTTGAACACTTCTCTACGATTCGAGTTTTGTCATCCACTCGATTGGGAGTATACACGCCGGTTCGGAAACTTGAATTGGAAACACATAAGTGATGTACAAGGAGCCAATCACCTGATATGCTCTATTGACTGGCAGGAATCTTCTTTATGTAAAAGCCATGCTTTCTTCAAAAATGCTACTTATCAATTCCCTAAAGTTTATCAGTTCAATCTGCTTGAAGTTAAGTGTATAGAGCTGTCATATTATCGAAAACTTTAACCGGAATTGGCCATACATAGACGGGCTCTAAAAGAGCTGTCCATCCAAAAATCAACCGGTGTTGCAAACAAGGTGATGAAAACAGACTTCCTGGGTACATGTATGTGAATGAACTAATAAAAGATTACCGGATACGCATGCCTGACGAGCAGCAATAACCGCGAAACCGGTCGTGTTATATATATATATATATAT
>UZAN01040592.1:17001-35535 GCA_900618425.1 Echinostoma caproni
TGTTCACTGTCGCACAACGGCGACGGGGACCTGATGTTAAGTCAGTGTCTGGAAAATACGGTCCGGTAGTGGCAAGTAAACTACCCGTCCCAATCCAGTTAACCTCTAACGAGGGGGGCGTTCAGAGGCTCAAAATTGAAAATCACGCACTGCCTGAATGTAAGTCGGCACGTAGCTGATTTGTTGTTTCTGCTTTCACAGTGTTTGTATGTGTGCGGATTTGGTTGATCAAGCAACCGCGAGGGTTGTCAGTTAAATAAGATATAAATTGATATGTCACAAACGCTACCATCAGTGTGCACTGAGTTCTGATGAACGTTTGTGAATCTGATCGCTTTGGTACGTAGCACGTTTGTGTCAGATACAAGAATCTGTCCCTTCATGTCGACTCCACCCACCCCCACCGCCCGGTTGCCCACAGTTCGGATAGCAAATGTTCTACGCGTGTTGTGACACGTGTGTGCCACAAAAATAATTATTCACACTTGCGTTATTTAGTGGGCTAAAAAAAGTCGGGTGCCGCATAGAACGAATGAGTGTATTCACACACGTGTGAGAGCGTATTTGTTCACAATAGGAAGGACGCGCTCCGAATTACAATTTGTTTTGATTATCGTCTATGTAATTTTATGCTCACTCATTCAGTAAAATTGTGTAATTGTATTTTTTATTTGGTTGATGTATATATTGTGGAAGATATCGCTCGCAGAAGTCAGACATGTGGCACTTACTGTCGTGTTGCGAATTAACTCGAGTTTTTTAGTTGCGATTCTGAGCAACTTTCCGCTTCCAGATACATATGTTCGTGTGTGTGTGTGTGACTCTGTGTTTTGTTGTGCACCAACAAAAAGTTTACTGCACTCTATTAACGGGCCAGATTCATCTGCGGCATCGCTCACGATTTATGGGTATTATTTTCCACCAGTTTAGTGTCTGCCATGTTCATCATTATCTGCTATCCGTTTGTCTGTCCATCTCTCTATCCGGTTGTGTGTGTGTTTCTACAGCTGTGCGTAGCCGGGACCATAACGGCGATGGAGACTGATGTATTTGATAACTAACCAGCGTTGTAATATGGTATTGCTAGTCCTGATAACCGCATGTTCATAAAACGCCTCAGACAGATACATACACACATCGCCCCACCCGTATGTACGTGCACAAACACGCGTGAACGTTCGAGTCTGAACCATTTTGACTGGTGCATTCGGGAGCATTCTTCTTTTTTGGTTTGCTTGTTTGAAACGATTCATCGGAATTGCCCAGTCAGGTCAGTTTATTAGCATGATATACTACTGTCTTCAGACGGAACCTACTCGGCGCTGTCAGTGGTTACTTGTTTGAGAAAAATCAGCTTCTTATTCTCTTTCTGCCCTCGCCGGTTTGCCTGTGTCCAAATAACTAGTGCGGTGCCAACTGAGAAATTAAAAAAAAATACATAGGCTAGATCGGATCAATGTCCTCGTTTATGCTCTCCAGCGATTGCGTTTAATTAGGGGAAAGTTGAAGTAGCTGATACCTGACCGCTATGATCATTTCAGTTCCGCTATTACCTTTACATCTACAGAGGGTTCCTAAGGGGTAGGTCAAGATTACTTGATGGTAATTGTTTAATCTTGAGTTTTTGAACTGAATTTTGAAAGTTACATAACGCTTCTTCCCGTAATATTCTTCTTTCCTTCTCCCACGCTTCCGTCATCTCGGACAGTATGCTAGAAGCGTGATCAAACTGCAAGCTGTTTGGGAATACTGAACACTTTTAAAGACGCCCCCAATCACTGTCCTGCATAGTAGTCGAACAGTGACTGAATGGTACCCGTCAAATCTTCTTTGTGCGCACACACACCAAAATAATTCCATTCTGTATCGGTCATTGAAGCGGACAATCGGGACTGCGCAGTTTACTGCATCGAGCGGCATCGGTGGTGATAGGTGGTATCTCGTTCAGATGCCCCAGTCTTTATTCAATTCGCACTAGAAGGGATTGCTCATTTTTGACCGTTGGAAGAAACCGTCAATCACGTTCTTTTGCCCAGTCCAAACATACCACAAACATACAATAATACCAGTTAATTTTCATTTTCGGCTACCATTTAAGATCGCTTATGTTCCTGCGCTTGTTTTCCCCGGGAAATAGACCTAAACCATTCAGTGTAATAAATCGATTCATTTTAGAGCTTTGACCTGTGTGATTCCCCCTAATTTGGGCAAATGCGCATCATCATTTACGCACTCGAGTGGCATTTCACTTCCACAAGGCATCGTCCTGTTAAAACTCACAGTTCAATGCACTCTCTCTCTCTCTCTTACGTGTGACTTTTCCACCTGTCACATCCTAGCCAATGCAGTTCCTCGTGTCTCAGATGGTTCATCTTATCGTTGTTTGCCTACCTATCTGTGATTCTCCAGCAAATCTATATCACTTCCCCCTTCCCGTTAGACAATGATGATGTGTGATAATACGTTCAACAGTTTTTTACATTCTCCTTTGTCCCTCTTATATCTTCTTTCAGGTCGATCTCTTGTACAGTTGTACGATTTGAGCGCGTGGATTGTTGATATGCGCCTCATACAGCAGTACAGGTGGGTTATTATTAAAGAAAAAGTATCCGAAAGGTTGAATTACATATTTATCTACCAATTATTCATATCCCGTTGAAAATGACTGTTGTGACTGTTTTCTGTTGGGCATACATTGTATGTGGTATAGTTTTTTCACGCGCCAAATAAACTTCCACTGGGGTGTGTGCAAATGTTGCCTATGAAATTTTAGGCTAATTAGCATATTTTCTGAACTGCACTTCACCATTTCATACCGTACTGGCTGTGATAGGGAATGATATGCACCCGTACCCGCAAACTCACACGCTCTCTCTCTCTCTGTCATTCTCTTTTTCAAACGGTTTTGTCGTATTTTGAAGTGGCAAACCGTGACTGATCATATAGTGAGATTGGTTCCAGTCAATCACTTCCATTGTGGACATTCATTGTTGTTGTTGTTGGTGTGTGTGTGTGTTCTCGTGTTCATCTGGACTGCCGTCGTGTGTGAACAGTTGGCATATGTGAAGAATGTGCAAAGCGGTATGCATAACGAATTCATTCGGGACTTCTGTCGGAACAACTTGCNGTGGTGACTATTCCTATTGCTTTTGTGAAATTTCTCAGTAGGAACGAAAACGAATGGGTAAGCAAAACTCTGAACGAAGCTTGTTGCTTCGCACTATGCTTGGGACATGTTCCCTTCGAAGCATTGACTAAGAAACAAGTATTGAACCTGTCAGTGCACTCACTCACTCACTCAAAGTTGGCGGCTTGTTGTTTCATACTAATGGCGAACTGAAAATAAGTGAGTTTTCGGGACCTCATCGATTGACCACTTGTCGCCTCTGTGTGTGTGTGTGTGTGTGTGTGTGATCCTTTAGTGCATTCGGAGGAGAAAATTAAGGATCGTATCTTCTACACGATATAGAAGATTTCAATCTGCATGTCCAATGCGCAATATGCACGGTTTACAACTTTCTGTGTATTTGGTTAGGTTAGGTGACCATTTAATCGTTCAGACTAGCTGCATAGTAATCCTCAATGCTTTTTGAATCAAGCACACTTTGGCAACCGTTTTCCCCCTGATGAGTTCCTCACGTACCAAATGACGAAACCCCCTTCCTTCTAAACAAAACTAACTTCGCATCTGCTCAGTGTGTTCCCCGGAACATGCAGGCAGTTTTCGTGTTCCGTTCTATACAGTCTTTCATCCGCGAAACGCATGCTCTCGTTTGTTGGTGTCCCGGCGCCGTGGACAAACGTTTTCATTTTCGTTTTACTGTATGAACAACTCAAACTAGCAATACAAGTTCATCTTTACATCGGCCATATGCTCCAAATTCACCACCGACCCCAGACAGTCGTTGATCGACCCCAGCTTGTTTCCTGAAAATTTTCCACACCCCTGTATATTCAGTAGAAATGAAAGTTTTAAAACCTAATAATGATAGTTGTGGGTTTTGTTTTTATTAACGGAACATTCACTAAATGCATATTTGTGTTCTGTGCTAATCGGCCGAACGTTTATCAGATAAAAAGAAACATTGAATGTAAAAAATTATTTTCACATTCCAACTTTGCTTGCAAAAGAGTGGGAATGATGATTTGTATACATAATGTCGTTCAGCAGATTGCTTTATGGACCGAGAACGGACACACGAGCTTTCGGAAGGGGAGGGATAGTTTCAAAGAGTAAAAACTGTGATATTCGTGAGAGAAAATGAACAGAAAGCTCGGTGATCAGCATGCTGTGCTTGATTCTAGACTAGTCCTGGTCACAATGTGTTGTTAATCCGTGGTAGAGCTTATCCACACGGAGAGACAAAGTCCATCGCATTGGTCGCAATCTCTCAACACTAATTATTCACTATGCTCTGTCTAAGCTCATATTTACTGTATTTATTTCTCTATTGCGGAAAAACCGATACTCAAAGAAGACCTGCCTTGGCCTGGGCAACCTGACAATATTCAGCCCACATACAAATCGTGGGACGTTTTCCCTTTTTAAAGATTATTGTACCATTATTTGTTTGGCACACAGTCTGGCCTGAGATGTGTATGGAATATATATATATATATATATATATATATATGTATATATATATACCTGTTTCCCTCCTAGCCGTTACCCTCACGCGTAAGGAATATTTCTGTCAATCATAAGGTAAATTTGGCTGTTCTGCTTTAGATTGCGCTCGCCTCCCGACAAAAGAACCTATTTTAACACCATTATGAGACATGTCTCAATTTGGTGAACGCTGCATACAGTGGCAACATTCGTTTGTTCGAAGTTCGTCTGTCGGGAAGCGAAATGAAGTACTATTTAATCGACAGTATTTGTCTGTTGTATGTTATGGTGTTATCAAATTGTATATGGTTTGCCAAAGGGACAGCTGTAACGTGAGTATAATTTTCCACCGGAAAAATACGAAACGAGAGTTTCGAGCTTAAGCTTTGCCACTTCAGTTGTTCAATGACGTAACCAGCATCTTTGTGTTGCCACTGGATCCAGTAACATGTTTTTTGACACTTTTTCAGGCTCATTTTGCGAATGGTAGATATATTCATCATGGATAACCTCATCCTTCCACTTCTGCTTCTATCCTCGTTCACAGTTTGAAAAATGAGAATGTACACGAAATGTGTGTACATAACTATCTGGTTTCACTGGAAAACGGTCGAAAAGATCTGATTAGAGTGAGTCATTTTTTGTCAAATAGCCTTCCCTGTCATTTGTCCCTTGCATTTTTTATCCCACGGATATCTATGTTACTTTCGCAACGAATTGGGTACTTTTACTTGCTGCGTTGTTTCTGTCGGGCTGTGTGTATTCTATTAGATTTCGTCTTGGCGCTTTCATTCCGCCCAGCCGTCTGTCTGTATCCAGTTAAACTTTTAAAATGACACCACTTCTAGTTTGATCTGTTTGATCTTATTGAATTTGTGCTTACGATAAACCATGGTATTCTCATCTTAGTCTCCCTCTCTCTGTCAGAGTTGTACTTTGGTGATTGTTACGTACCCATATGTCCTAGAGATACTGTTACCTCTGTACCTCCGTGCGCTCGCCCCCGTGTATACTCAAACGCGTCATTTCCTTTCCTGCTTACACCATTCACCCGCCCGACCCCTCTCGTTGCTCCGTCCCTCTACATGTGGTCAGTTCTGGCAATATGCAATTGTCCTCTCGGCCTCTTTTTCGTCCTTTTCGTCCGGATGCGTTGCTATTCCTCCATGGTCTTTACAACCGATGGGCTGGCCACTGTTTCACGAATGGTACTGTCGAACTGATATCACCATATATACTTTTGCACTTTGTTATATAAATTGTGGAACAACATAGAACGGCACAACAGGTTCTCTAAATTTGAAAAGTTAGACAACATCAAATACCATATTTTATCTTCGTTATTGTACAATAGACTGCGTGCGCGCATACACATACGCATACACGAGAGAAAGAGATGGTATGCGTGTGAGTACGTTGGGGTGGGGCAATGTTTTTGTTGGAGCATGCATTCCATTGAGTTTCGCACTCGTCATTCACGATTGTCACTTGAACCATAATCTGATAGACCACGCCCATTTACTAAGTGTTTCTATCGTTGAACTTGTCACACACACACACACACACACACAACATCTGTTCCGTGAAATTTTCTTTGGTTATCTATCGCGTGCTTGTGTTCATCTAAGCGTCGCTTGGTTTCTCAATTGAACAGGATGATGATGACAACAGAGTTGAAAGAAATGGTGTGAACTATTGAATATTCAACAGATCAGCCGGAATTTGACAGAACAGAGCGCTTCCACTGTGGCACTTGTGAACCATACATTTCAACACAACGCCCCCCCCCCGAGCGGAACAATGTTCATGCCGAATATTAATTTTCAACATGGGAAGACTACTAAATTAAACATATAACGGGTTAGTACTGTTTCCAACGTATTGCTAGAGGAAATCGAAATTGCGGATATTGTAATCGTCGCACGGCATGAATTTTTTTTTTGATGTCCTGTGTTTTCGAGTGTATATAACACCAGTAAAACTGGTAATAGAGATGAAACGAACCGAAACATCAACAAAGGTGAATACAATTACTGTTACCGAACAAGTTGAGTGCTCTAATGAGGAATTCCATATTGTAAAAACTGTATGAGTGAGAAGTCGAATGCGGTTACACAGAACGAAGTATGCGATTTTGAACAGAGTAGCCACGTTCTGACGAAATACTCTGGATTGGTAATCAAACAGCTCAATAGTTTGTTCACGAGGTTTGCCATTACACCTATGGAATCCTCTTTTCTGCCTCTGCTCTGAGATTTCGTGGGAAACCGCAAACTATTTCCATATATGCCATCGAAATACTTCTTAAACGTAATGCGAACAATACCATACTACAGTCGCCCCTCGTTAAAAAAGATCTGTATCCAGCAAGCAGTGACATCTTTCTTCTGGGCACACAAATATGTCTGTCTCCGGTCGCAAAATTTGAGTTGCTTTGCGCGTGGGTTTTGATGGGCAGAATTCGGTATTAATTTGCTACAACAAATTCGCATACTGCTGATTTCCTCGCTCTCTCTTTCAAGTTCATTCCGACCTATGCACTTGACCTCGTTTATTGTCCGATGTTTGTACTCGGGGTTCCGTTTTTCTTATATTGTGTATCGACGTTTCCATTACGGGAGCGGTCTTCGTGAGCCTGGAACACTGGTAAATCCCCGGTATGTTGCTTGTACTTTACTTCGAATCCTACCAGGAACAAATTTGTTCTCCATCCACCTTATATTCTGGACACGTGCAATGTGTTACCTTGCGACTTTTCCGAACTTCCACGAGCATTCAGTTTTGCCAGTCACAGATATTGAAGTGATGTGTTGCATTGCGGCCACGTACCCATATCGAGGTCCAACGGCAACTCCGGAAGCCTCCCGTGAATTAGTAGAAATTGTGTGTATTTCATAGTTACCTACGCGAACCCGAACTAGGTCCGCTGAAATGAGACCAAAGCGGTTTCTCAGTCACCTCGTTTCACCACCAACCATTCTTTGATGGTTCTATTGTTTCCTTCACTGAGGTCGTTCGTTTGTGGTTTATAGGTTTTTCAGACTGTGTCAAACAAATCATGGTAAAATGATCTTTATAAAAAAGAAAATGATCCATGATTCGCTTGTAGGAGTGCTACTGCTAGGCTGCCCAGGCCAGATGAACATCCTTGGAGAGTTCACTACCGGAGTCTTCGGTTAACCAAAGCCTGACCCGCAAGGTAGCGGTGTGTGAAAACCACTATCCATTGGGGGCTGGTGTTCAGTTGATCGGATAATACGTCCTTTGGACGGGGTCAAACGTTCAAGGTGCCTAATACACCTCTAAACCCAATCAAGCCGGCGACCACTCTCACAATGAGCAAGCTGTGGGTTGATGTGTGGTTAGCACGCTTCCTCTTTGTTCGTTTAGAATCAGGGTTTGTAGCCAACTCCCCCAGGTAAACTGCCAGTGGTTCACCAACTCGGTTATAGTCCCGGATATTGGCTTTTCGTCCTCTCACTTTGGTAGGGTTCTACGTGTCCTCTTGAGCCCCGGCTTGTGTGAGGACGTGCGGAATTCTTCACCTTCAAAGTACACTCCTTCATCTGTAAGGATGGCCTGTGAGATGCCGTGATTGGCCAGATTTGTATCGCCTGTATCTGTTTTGAACAATTGGTACTTTTCACAAGGAACACCTGGTTTGTCACGTTATCTCGCACGTTTGGCTAATATGCTCACAGTCGAAGTAAATCATAGGTCCACACGTAGTCGATATGGGCTAGTTCATAACTGCTCTGGAATCATACCGACTGGAAAACTTCTCCTTGACTGTCATTTCATCAAGACTCTTGCCGAGTTCTGATAAAGTTGTTTCCCCCCGTTCTTCATGATTTCAGTTGTGCACTATTTAGAACATTTTGAGATTGTTGGCCTTCTGTTTCTATCGCGATCATCGGGTGTGCTTGCTGGTTCCTCCTTCAACACACACACACACACACACACACACACACACACAAATTACCCCTTGACTTCGTCCTACACACGTCCTACACCATCCATGCACGACCCCTGGGAAGTACGTGAAAGCTCGTCAGATTACCCCTGTTCGACCGGATCCTCGCGAGCTCCGCTACGTCCTCGAAATCCTCCAGGAAGGTTCGATCATCTCTGTCTTCAAACACTACAGGTCATGGAACCTTCATTCTGTCGACGACACTAAATGCCATAAATCCACAAGTCCCATATTCAACTGTAACGGAACACGCAAACAGACTGTTAAACTGTTTGACCTCTGAGTCGTTACCAGCTAGTTTTGGATTACATTACTGTTTGATCACCAATCGGGAATCGTTCGTAATAATGTGGCTACTCTGTTCAAAATGCATATTTTTTTCTCTACAACCCTTGGCACAGTCCGTTCTCACAATGCACAGTTTCTTAGTTCGGCGTTCGAGTTCCGACTTTATAAGTTTGACACTACGCCGCTTTAATCCACACCAAGGTTGGAAGTGATGGGGGATTGGAAATAATTTGGCGTAGCACCATTGTGCTTGGAATTTTTGAGCCATTGTGTAGTTCATTCCGTTATTTTGCATTTTGTTACACTGCTCATTAGCCGTTTGTTTTCCTAACTCGATTTGTCGATGACGTTAGCCGGATTGAGCGATCTGTTTCCATAGAACTTGTCATTCAATACAGTCACGGATGGTTTTGAAGTCCGTGTCCTGTCAGATTGATCATTGGTGATCAATAATTGTTTTTTTTGTTTTCTAATTTGATTGATTTTGGTGAAAACCTGAGAAACTTGTTTCTCTGCTCTTTTCTAAGCGCAATCCTGATTTATGCATTGTGTATAACAATCCTTAAAATATCACAAACTTTCTGATCGTGGACGGTCAATGCGTCGGGAAAAATAATTATTGAATTGTGTCACATCTGAACAGTCACGTTCAACAGGACAATCACAGTTTACTCCGCTTTACCGAGACAGTGCGACTCTCGATATAAAGTTCACACTCAGAATACTTTGGAGGTGTGTGTATGTTTACGGAACAATTTATCAACACGTATTGGCGAAGCGAACGACGGAAGACTGAGAGTTCATGAACTGTGGAATCTGTCAGATACTTGTTTGTTTTCGTGTATCATAATCACGTGATCCAGACCGAGCGGTGGTATGCGACGGATGCGGGAGGGGAAACGGTATTTTGTGATTTTTTAACTAGTCTAAGCAAGGCCAGATGCAGAATAAAAATCATGATTTAAATTTGTATAGTGGACGTGACTGATCTTTGGAGGGAATTCTGTCATATATTCTATGGTTTGCCCGAGAATATTTTCCACTAACCCGTAACGCTGTGAGTAGCTGTTAACATAATTGCAAAGACGGGTTCGGCTACACAAAATGCGATGATCCTCCAGAGTGTTTCGTGAATTGAAGTCTCTGAAGTCCCCTGTTTCAATTCTGAGTGCGGACGATTGTTGATTCCGGCTAGTGGCCCCAGAATAGATTAAACTAGTTCTTTACTAATTCCTTCTGGGTGATTCTTGACGCAGTATTTCACATATTTATATCAATACTTGACATTTTCCGCATTGGCTCACGTTTCCTCCTCAAATGTAAGCGGGTTTAACTATCGTGGACTAACATCGAAGCATCTGGTTAGTCGTCAAATGAGCGCAGAACCAGTTTCTGTTTGCCTTACAGTGCATTTTCAGTAAGCAAAATGTTCCGGATTTCATTTAACCGAGAACAGAATACGTCCTATGCGAGTTCAGTTTACAATCGGTGATTAAGGTCGGAATACATCATGTATTGGAAAAACGTAAGAATCTATGTAGTAATCATAATTTGCTGCCTCTAACGCGAATAGAAACAACTAATAGCTAGACCGCGGAGTAAGGTTTCTAATCTCTCTCTGTGTGTACAGGTATTGACCACACTCGTGCAACATCCTGATTTTCATCACATTTGTTCCTCTCAATGCTTCGTTTGTCCAGCCTCATTCACGGGATTGAATATGATATTGCCCCACATAAGACGCAACATATCTGATATAATACCCATTTATGTCTTCGCTTCTATTAGCCACATGCCATTAAAATGTTCAATTTCGCGATTTTGACGACGGTTGCTGGTCCATCAGTTGTAAGGTAACAAAGTCACAGTAGATGATGTACCTGTAATGTATTTATTAAAACGACTCATAGACTTCATAGAGGTATTTCATTTCCATCTCACCCATGTTCCATTTGCTCTTCTTCATTTTTGAGCGCTGGAGGCAGTCGCTTTAGCATGGAATCCTCCAAGTTGACTGCCAAACAGAATTTGCAATTTTCCTCTAATACACCGCACATCCTTACCACTGGCCACCAATGACAAGGTAGCTAACTTATCCCTGTTTCTGATAGAGGGAAAAGTTTTCGATTAACATAAAATATCAAGTGCTGCGCGGTAATAGAACGAATTTGACATTGAACTTGACCCCTCTAGATAAATGTGAAAAAATAATACTTATTTAGGTCTATCCGTTTTTTACCACCAACCCCAAGCGACCAACCTTCATATGTGAAAAATGTGACTTGCGCGAATGCATTTTGGGAGTGACATTTATCAAAAACCTCCCTTATCAGTGCAATAAATTTTACTATTTCCCTATTGGCATATGCAGAAGACCAACAACAATGCGCTCAATAATCACTTCCCTTCCAACTCGTTAGGCGGGATAGATATTCACTTCTTTTGACGGATGAAAAGAAATTCATTAGAAAACTAACTCAGTAGATCAGCTTTCACAATATGCTGAATTACTCATTTGGCCACCAGTGAGATAAACCCATTGCCAAATGGGCGGGCGACGCGACTTGAATTTGTTGGTGAAATTAATACGCGCTATGCTTTGTTGGACGTTCCACAACGGCTTTATATCACGTGGCCTCAGCTGCATATCACATTGAGCCATCATTTTCCAAACGAAAGTGTGGGGAAAAAGACTAATCTGCCCGGACTATCCTTCAGATTGGTTTTGTGCAACTCTTCTCTGCTGCGATCAAATACAACCATCATCTTACTTTGATATGGCCGGTTTTGTCCCTCTCGGTTTGTCTTGATGGGGAAATTTCGTTGAATATGCAACAAACTGGACTTATGTTCACATCGAAGCGCTTCCACAAGACACCGACTGAGCCTCTCGTTTAAGTTGCCTCTCGGCTTCAATTATATACCAAAACCTTTTGAAAGTTTCATCCGGTTTGGACATGGACGCTTATTCAACGAGCCGCACACCTCAAGGTCAACTTTCGAAGACCAGTTTGTGTGTTTCTTGGACTATGTGTTCAGTTCTTCCAGTGTTGTAGATAATGTGTGAGTAGTTTGGGGCTAAATAATTTATTAATTTACTCAAGCTAGAATATTTTCATTACTTTGTTTATTTGCTGTGCACTGAATGAAAAGAGATGAGCAATTTAGAATGCGTTTGCTCAACTTAATAAACACTCATGGAACAGGAATCATCTATTAAAGAGAATGAACTCCCATACCGTTTTGCCTAAAATATTTTCCAAATCTGAGCTGTAACTTTTGAACCACTACAAATTTAATCGCGTAAATTCAAACGGTAAGAGAAAAGAACTAAGAACATAGATGTTGGAGATAAAGTCAGGAATAAATACATTTTACTCATAGCCATCTATATATATAAGTATGAAATGGATTTCCAACATGAAGGTGGTGTTGTACGAGTTTGGTCAGCACCTGTATTTGAAGAGCAATACAGCAAGATTGCGGGGAAGGACGCGCTGCTAGACAAAAGTAGACGTGTGTAACTGTGGAATGCAAATGTTAAATTACACGTGCGCTGCAGTATTCCAACCTGTTTGAATTTGAGCCGACCTACACACGTAGTTGTCCATGGAAATCCAAGATATTTCCGATAAAGTTCATTTCAGATCAAGAAATATTGCTTAGCGATAGTGGATATGTTGGAAAAAGTTTTCGGTAAACGAACTTAGGCTAACTAAAGGAGGTATGGATTGGGATTATATAACGTCATCAGCATACCTCAAAACTTGTGCGAGAGAAAAGACGGGAATATAGAAAATGTATCTTTAAAATAAGTGTGGTTATGGAAAGCCGCTTAGAGAATTCCGTAATCGTAGTCGTTTAGACGAAATCTGTTTAGATTAAACTCGGTTTCGAGTCGGACATTTGCAAGCGTGTCCATTATTCGCATTGGTACTGGTGGTTCTAACCGCATCACTTATCGTAATCTAAACATCTCAACCATCCCTTCCCTGTGATTCCTCCCCTATCTATTTTTCGTACTTTATATACTCAAATGCATGTATTGATTTTATTCTCTTCCATGAAACAGGATTGCCTATTTCGAGAAAATTTCGGATGTCCAAAATGTGGTTATGGCAATCCTTGTCCTTCAGGGCTTGGACGCAATGTATAAAAAACAGGTAATTTTTCTCCATTAATACGCTAATATGAACACCGTAACCGATTGAAATTGTAAGGTGTTGGTTTTTTTCTCCGAAAGAATCAGTGCTTTTCCTCAATTTGCAACAGAATTTTGTCTCGTAGTATTGATTATTTTGTGATCGTTAAGTGAAAACAGAACGGAAACTGTCGCCGCGATTCACTTGCCTATTGCACCAACCTCTGGAATAATAAACGTAATCATAGTAGGCGCGATGCACGGTTGTCTCTTATTTTTCTTCTTCCTCATTCTCTCTTCTGATCAGTTGGTTTGATTTATTTGTTGTGACAATATGGTTTCTGATTCCGATCTCATCCACGACGTTCCCCTTCACCTCATGTGGTTTGTGTTAAGTAAAGATAGATAGACAGACAGACTAACGGGGACTGCAATTTTCGCAGAAAAACGTCATAAATCACCGTTGATCGGTTCTACTCGTTTTCCTATTAGTTCTCTCAAACTCTCCTGCTGTTTCTCGTTGAACTGACTGAAGCACTTTCTACAGTCACCCAAATTTAGAAATCGGTTTGATTGAGCCCGTGTGTGTGTGTATACTGCAGTCAACTACCCATCGGGTCTAGGCGTTACCTTTCCCACGAACCGACTTTGGCATTCAAATGCAGTACTATGATTGCGCTACTCATCGAATTGTACAACACTGCCGGACTAAGCAGACAGTGTGGAGCACCAAGAAAGGGTCGAATCCGCATTACTTACGTCTACTGATGTTCTTCGTTTGAGGTCCAACAACGGTATGTTAAACAGTATCAACTCGCACAAACTCTGGCTCTCCCTCCGAAACCAATCGTGAAAGTGACTAAATCAAATGCAACAACAACATCATCATAAACAACAACAAAAACCAAGACCACCAATACTACTACTGCAACAACAATAACAACAACCGGCTGACTCTTTGAAGCAGCATCAGTTGGCATCTTTAACCCAGTTAACCGAATGACCAGGTTACTGTGAGTGTAAATTATGCATAACCCAAGTTTAATTTATCGAATCTGGACGCTTAGTGACCATAAATCATGGTCTGACCTCACTGACTGACTGGAAGATTAATCGTTTGACACTGTGGAATTTGGCTACATACACTTCTATGGACGCGATCTGATTGGATGAGGGGGGATGGCGGGGCGGCAAAGGAGATGGAGAAAGGTAATACAGGTCGTCACTTTCCATGTGGTGGGGGTTTGTTCATGCAAACTGCTTAGTTTTGGCATTCATTCTATACACTGATCAGCTGTTAGTTATTCACCGCAAATCTCTTTGCGCGCAGATGCTATCATATATGTGCGCTTACGGACTGTTGGAATCGGTCGCGGACTCCGCATCGCCAGCGGAATGGCAGTTTCTTCTCTCTGATTTTGTTATTTGATACCATTATCTATCCATCTTCATTTTTTTCGTATGCTTGTAGTATGTGCCTACTTAGGCTTTGACTGCCACCGTCATAGTTCTATAGAATCAAGGTCATCGAATATCCTGCAGCTTACTGACACATTCAAATTCATCCTCCAATGAGCCGCTAATTTAGCATTTTGTTTTCGTGCGCGCTAGTAAGTTTCCTCCTGGATACTTGAATAGTCACTCGGTTACCGGGTTTTCTCCATTTTTTTATTTTGGTCATCGTGTCTGGTTTGATCATGTGACGACGGTTGATCAGCCAGACCTTTGCTATGGACGGAATATCGTGTTTTTGATGAAGCCTAGTGATACTCACTTTTTGGTGGATACTTCATCTACAGAGTACGTCATTTGCAATGATACAATATTTCAAACGAATAACCATCCGTCGCAAACCTCATACAGTTTTCACTAACAGTCTATCATCTGTGATTCTTCGCATTCTTGCCCTGTCAAAAAACAAAACAGCTGAACAAACATGTAGCTCATTTCACTTGTTTCCGCTCCCCTCTGTCTTTCAGATAGTCTTTGGTAGATCGGCAAATTAGCGATTGCTGTTTATGCCCTGTGTGTTGAATGGGATGAAAAAGTTCCATTACATTTCAAAATGCATACTGTAACCAGAAGACGTTAGCAGCATATCCATCTACCGTTTCTTTTTATCCCATAAGGTTAAACTTCCTCAATTTTGATTGTATTTAAATANAGAATAGAACTCGTCAAATTCTCCCGAACCGTTTTATTCAATCGGACTCTCTGCACGTTCGAAACAGTTCATAAATTTGGAGTCACAACGGCTGATTGTTGCGCATTGTGATTAGAGCTTTTTTCAAAACAGATAGGTCAAGCAAAGCCGTAAACTCCCGCTCAGGATAAGGATATCTGATCTGTTGAAGCATAATTGTGCTTATCTATTTCACTACGTTCTGTTTTACAGCTTCGAACCCCGTTGCCCTCTTCCAACTCGATCATGGAACTATCCTTTTTCCGTGAGTTCAATAAACATGGTTCTTTTTTGGTGACATAGTCGTCAAATTGAAATTGTTCGGCGAACTCGAATTCTTTCTTTTTTGAGGTTATTTCTCATCGCAGTGTTTCTCTGTAACATATTTGATTTCTGGCATAGTAAATTTTCAAGGTCTCTCATAGATTGGCAAATTGTCCAGAGTTCGATCAAATGTCTTACGCTCGTGAGGCAAATTGACGTTTTATTATTGTGATTGTCCTGTGTGGCGCTTAAATTAGTTACGTAGTTCCGATGAATGGCAATGACTGCGTTTGAAGACGTAAGTCATTACTAATTGTATTGAGTGACATTCATGAAACCATTCAAATGTGTCATCCATTCGCATCCTTTTGCGTTCATAGTGATCAGTAGCCCACAGGGGTTGGTTTAAGAAGGGGAAGGGGAACATTGTCTGCTTGTTTTTGCACAACATATCTTTACTCAGTTTCATTTCCAATTCGTGCAGCCATTGTCCTAGCACTTTAGTGTAGTGGGTTTGTTGCCGTCTTTCGGCTACCCGTTTGGTCTATTAATTAGGATGGAACAAATAAAAAAGTAGGGGAACAGTACCGGAGCAATGATAGAGTATTCAGGTAGAAATTGAGAGGGTACACGAAGGTCACCCTACTCACTAGGATAACACAGTGCGATATGCGCACGTACGGTTGTATCAAGCTATCGCCAATGTCAATTTAATCGATTGGGTCCTGAAGGCAGATTTACTTACGTGCAGTATCACAGTCTGAGGTAGAATTTGTTTTTATCGCTTTATAGATCTGCGAAGCACATGCACTATTCTCTGTCACACACACGTGCACACACGACTGTCACATTGCATTTATGATTAGGTGGGTTAATGCTGTACTGTACTAAACTGTAAGCTGTCGAAGAACCGATTAGAATACACTGTCTTTTCTCCGACCACAATCAATGGTTCTCTGTGTCGTTGTTTTGATAGATCTTGATATACGATTTCATATAGCCCCAGACGACACATCATCTATTGGAATGCTTCAGGATGTATCGTTTTCGTTGAAACTCCAGGGGAACTGCTTTTTTCGCCAAAGGGGATGTAGAAGTCTCTTGCAGTCCCCGAGGATATCTTATCTGATGTTTTATGAAGTGTGCACTGGTTATACAGAAACAATGTACCTTTTAATTTGCAATATTCACTCCTCAATTCGACTTCACTCTACGTGACAACCTAAGTCTCTCGGGTAGCTTCTTCTAAACTGACTGGGTCTGTTTGTTTTGTGAATATTGAGCCTAGTTCAGTCATTGGGACCAGTTTAGGCACTAGTTGATAAGCGGCTTCAGTGTGCCCGGCCCAATACCATGCATTATGTATTGGAGTCCTACGTGGTTCGTCTTCCAAGTCCCAAGGTTAGGTTTGCCCCGGTTTCGCAAGAACAAACCATTATGCATCTGTTGTAATATTTCGTCGTTTTGCACGTGCACACTAGCACACACTCCCAGATTGCTTTCATCAACATTCACGATCGTGATAACGGCATTGATTTCGTGCATCACTATGTGACTGGAATTTTCCTCTTATTCTTTTCCTTTCCTTCTCCGTTATTTTATACACTTATGCATCCCTTCTGTTCAGAGCTGATGTATGTTTGTTCATCATTTCGTACCGATCATTTCTTTATCTGATCTCGATTATTGCAAATCGCGAATTTCTATTCTTCTGGCTGGTTCTTCGAATCCCATTCTCACACATTCTAACAGTTCTGATCGTGCTTTTTTCGAGCTTTTTCACTGTGCATTGGAAATATTTTGAAATCATACTTCAACACCCAGGTCATTATCCTAGGCGATTTTAACGTTCACAACAGCGACTAGTTAGCACACCCCGCGACTACCACAGCTATATGCCGTGAGGCGGAAGCGTTTGTTCCTGGGGGCACACTATCACCATTGGTCACTTTCCCCACAGGTGTCCTCGAATATAAAGATAGGTGTCCGCACACCGGTGACTTGTTGTTAACTGCCGGTCCATTTATGTTCTGGGATTTATCTCCACTTCCATCTCTTGACCATTCGGAACATTGTTCGATCACCTTGAATTTTCACACTTCTGTCGGTCAAACGTTTCCTTGTCATCGCACATTCCGGTGTGACAAGTCTGCTGATTAGAATTGCTTTCTCAACTCCCTGTTATTCTATGTTTGTGGCGATTATGTATTTTCTCCTGACCTGTCCACCTCATTCGTAAATTTTGTGGAAATTGTTCTTCAACTTATTCTTCACATTTCTACCCGGAAATTAACACTCACAAATGATTTAAAGTCTTGTTCCCGTGCAGTTGGTACAATAAAAAGTTTTTTAACTTTGGTGTTGGCCCCCACATCTCTCCTCTCATGGTCGGTATAAGAAAGCCCGAAACAATTGTTTGGCAATCATCCAGAAGGTTGAAGATAAATTTGTTCTTCGTGAGGCTCAAAATCTCGCCCGCTTGACTTTCGGGTAGATGCTCTTTCTGGTCCCCTCGTGTTGTTGTTTACCCTTCATCCCTCGCCTCCAAAAAAAGGTTGTGCTATTTGCTTCCTTTTTAATCCTCAGTTCTACCGCGTTCTCTTTCATCACTCTTTCCTCGCCTACAACCCACCATGTTCCCACAGTTTGTTCTAAAATAACAGCCGGTGCTTTCCGCCTAGCATTACATACCCTGGATACATCCATACCACCCGGATTAGATGGCATCCAACCAATTGTGTTCAAGACTGGCGTGACACAACTTGCCCTCAATCCGCCATTTTCTCTCATACACATGGTGCGTTCCCAAGCCGGTAGAAAACTGATCACTCTGTTTCCTTCCCTAAGTCAGCTGCCTCCAGTGGTCCTGACAATTTCCGTCTCATTTTCGTAGCCTCGGTCCTCTTTACAGTCTCTTAAGTCATAGAAGTAGTGATTGTAAATCGACAGCGTTTTCACTCGGAACGCTGTGAACGTCTCAACTAACATGGCTTCCGTTGCCATGGATCCGGTGACGACCACTTTTAGTCCTCTGTCTTTGACCGCCGTGGTGAGTCCCATCCAGTCTCCCTTGATAT
>UZAN01040592.1:47756-74862 GCA_900618425.1 Echinostoma caproni
CGAAATCAACTTGTGAATTGAGTCTGGTAGGAAAATGTTACATAATGTCTGTTGAAATCACCAAAAAGTATACGCAAAGAGTCACTTGTTTTTGATATTATGGAGGTAGAAAAAATGTCAGAAAAGCTATTTATGTCAGCCACTGATAATATTGGTGACAGGTAAAAGTTTCCAAGAAGTATGGAATGAAACCCACTAAAAGAACGGGGCTTACATCCGATGACGTGACAACTCAGTTTATCCGTTGAGTATTCAAAGATGACAGCGGGTGATTTACTCCAGTTGTCTCTAACGTAACTTGCAACACCTCCACCTCGTTTACGGACACTCACGGGACGGTCAACCTGATACAAGTTATATCCATCCACTTGTACAACTTCACTAGGGATTTCTTCGTGCAGCCACGATTCGTGAAGCATAATAATTCCCAGGTTTTTTACTCCTTTTTCCGTGTGATGTCTACTACCTCCTCGACTTTTCCCAGCAGTGAACGAACACTGCTTGTTAAAATGGGAGGAATTTGCATTCGACTGGTGCTGCACTGTCTGTAAGCGACCTGCCAACCTGCTCGATGTTTTCTTCCTCTGCATTTTTGTGTTTCGATCATCCGCTTGAACTTATTCCTCACATTGTTGGAATATTTAACAAAAGGCGCAGTCCCCGCGATAACAAATAAAGATTTCATAAGCGTGCTCGTGTAGGATAGCATTTGGTGTCCTTGAAATTGATAACGATGCGATTTGATGACAATAAATCCACAAAATTGTAAATATGAATTTCGAGATAAATGGCACGGCGAATTCAAAGGCTCCGCTTCCATAGTTTCTTTTGACGCATACTGCAATAGTATAGAAGTGACACTAACATTCTTATTGGTTCTTTTTCATCACTAATATAACGCTTCCTCTGCCCGATAAACGACGAGATTCACAGTACGAGGGTTGAGCAAAATATTTTCCAGGGGCACAAAAAAATTCATTTTTTGCACCAAGATAAGATCCCGATGGCTTTCACCAGTTGTGCCACTGTCACCCACGCATCATCCTCCGCCATCATTTACACAGCAACAATGTTGTCTGCTGTGGTGGCCTTCACAAGTCGAGCACACCGTATCTCAGTGTCCAGGGACCGCCTGCCACGCTTGAATTCCATAAATCACTCAAACTGAGTGTTTCGTGAAGGCGCGTCATCAGCAAAGGCAGGTTGCAAACGATCAACACTCTGCTACTGCTTTAAGCCACATATGTAGTCGTAGAAAATCATCGCCCTACAGTGACATCGACTGAGTTCCATCCTTGCAGTCCGACTACAGCGACCATTCTGACTTGCGAGCTGTGATTGACTGTTGATATTTGGTTCTGGAAAATATTCACAATAGATTAAAGTTCACGTTTTCCTTGCCGTTTCATATGCACCTCGTACATGTATTACGTATCCGGAAACTGATTGCTCAGCCCTTCTAATGTTCAAACAAAATCTCTCATGTGAACTGAATATCTCTTGGGATGAAAATTGGAGTGTGTGTGTGTGTGGGAGGGGGGTGAGGATTTTACCAGAGAACGATGTATTTGATTACTTTGCTGCAAAATGTGATGCATTTGTGTCCACCATTTCTTACCATCTTTAATAATGGGTCTGGGAATGCTGTTCCTTGATCGTGGTGGCTGCAACTTGCGAATGTTGCGCCACTTTCTGGTCAACACGGTCATTGTAATTTCATGGTGTGAATACTCACTGGGCGATAGAATGTACGCTGATATTAGATATGTGGTCAGGATTGGTTTTAATGGCCAAAGACTCTAAGAGTGCCTTCCTTATTTCGGTTTGTAGTCGACCTCCTGAAGCTTTCTTTTCTAATCTTGATTATTAATGAACATCGTCTTCTGGCTCCTCTCGTTTGAAATTGGTTATTCCAGAGGGAACTTAGAAACAACCATAACAACACAGAAATCAAGGTTCTAAATTAAGTTGAGCTATTCGTTGCATCGGAAAGGAAAGGAACAGGGGATACTGCAAAGCTTTATCTGTTCAAGTACGAGGTTGGTTCTGTCCGCCTTTCCGCGCGTTTCTTGCCCAACCGATTACATTAACGTATCCATAAATCAAAAAAGTTAGAGCAACTACTTATGAGTAGGACAAACAGCTGTGAAACATTAACCTGACTGAATTTTAGAATTCCTCAAAATCATCCAAATTTGGTCAGAAGGTTTGGGAGAAACTTACTTCGCCTAACAATGTGATTATATCCACAATGCACCATATTTGCATATCTATTATAATCTGTTTTAATTATTTATATTTTGTGAATAATCCATGTCAGACTGCAGCAATTCCTTGAAAGTATACGGCCATTTTGGCCCATGAATCACATTGGTATAATTTGTGAAAGTTTGTTTACATGCCAGTAAAAGATGTTATCGTCACACCGAAATATACAAATTCCGAAGATATGAAATGTGAAAAGGTGTCGATAAAGTTTGGTTTATATAAATGAGTTCACACATAATTCACCAACGGCCTGTTTCTTGTCGGTTAGGAATCTGGCCAGATAAGGTGGAAGGGAATTCTTGTAAATGTTAATACGAGGGAGTGGATGCCGAAAGGAAGGGCATGTTGACGGAGGGAAATGAGACGAGAATAAATCAGGATGTAGAGGATGAAGCTGGTTGTCTAGAATTGTATTGGCTAATTTAATACAAGAGTTGATGTGACCATTAATCAGTTCTGCGAATAATGAATTGACGGAGATCAGTGGTACATGCCTGATTGTCACTAAACCATGATGAATGATTTTTAAATCCTGTTCTAAAAGACCGGAAAATACTGCGTGGGAGTAATAAAGTAAAATTAAAAGAACGCATTCGTGAAAGACTGAGAGCAAACTGAATGGGGTTTGGAATTACCTGAATCGATAAAGTGTTAAAAATCGGTTCTCGTAGCTCGGGTGAACTGAGTTCCATTTCGCCTGTTCGCCTGAATTTTTGTATCCTAGTTCCTCGATGTTATTGTGATTGTTCATGGACCACATCGATAGTGACACTCAGGTACTTGGCAGTGGTCACTCTAGACACGGTTACAGTTAAGGAACTATCAAGCGGAAAGACGACATGCATCTTAGGCAGTTAGATATGCTAAGACTAAGACTAGATTGGTTGGAACAATGATAGATTCGGTATCGGTTTTCGGTTAAGAAATAAAATCCCGAAGATGAAATTACCCAACAGAAAACGAATTCGTCGGCGCATTTCAAGGTTTTCACAAGAGTCGGAACTGAAAGATCTTTAACACAAACAGAAAAGGGATACCTGAACAGCACACTAAATTATCAACTAGAGGTTTTGACGCACTACAGCCGTTTGGTGCATTGGACCCTTTCTGAGAAGTCACACGAAGGTTGCGAGAGCAGCTGTCTTGGAGTGCCAAAGGACTCAAGCTCGAAAACGAGCTATCATCAAGGACCGGAATCAAAATCAGATGAATAGTAAAAGAACGCAACGGACAGACTTGGCTGAAGTTTTCAATGACTCACTTATAAGATAGATTAGTTTGAACACAGCGTTCAGTATAGATTTTTTTGGTTTATATGCAAATCGGAGGGTGTAATGTAGGGATGTATTATTTGACTGCAATTGAATTTTCAGTCAACTTTAGAACTGTGGCGGTCAGCGCGATAGGGCAAAAATGTTTTGCCGGAATGGCTGACAATGTCGCCCTTCGGATGGTTATTATGAAAATAGGACGCCGAGAATCAGGAATGGACGAGGAATATCATCGTATCGATTAGGAAAACTGCTTCAAATTTGAGAAGCACCGTAGAGAAACCATCGAGGTCTGCCACCGAGGGTGCTTAGGAGGATCGGAAAAAATTGAGGATTTCCTCATTAGAAAATATTACCTGATCGGAGTAATCGCACGGGAAGAAGGGAATGTGGCTCTCATTTGACGGGCCGATGAAGTTGCCGTTGAAGCTGTTGACCTCCACCGGAGTATTCGAGTACAGTCTGTTCTTCATACTGTGAAGCCGGATGAAATCTTTGCCATAGAAACTGGGTGGGTGTTCTTTGTTCGTAGCTTGGGTTGCATTCAGTTGTGTCATCTGAGCCTTGAATAATTTGGAGTAGTGTTTTTCGACTGATACGTAGCGAGAGTTATAGATTCCATCTTTGTGTCTTCTCACTAATTTAAATAATTCCTAATAAAAGAACCGTTGCAGATTTCATCGTTTCATTAAAAAGACTGATAAATTTAAAAACCGATGAGCAAGAATCAAACCAAGACAAAAGAAGTGCTACAGAACGGTTGAAAAGAGAGATATGGCTAATGAAATTTTTCGTAGATGGAATTTTAAATGGTTAAAAGGTATAAATGTTTGATAGGCAGTGCAAGAGTATGCCTATGGTCATTTGCTATATACACGACGAATTCCCATTTGAAATTTAATCACATCCTCCACTACTCACATGATATAATTAAAAGACCACAATAGTTACTGGTAACAACCTGGGCTATTAATTTGAGAAAACAAGTTGTCCAGCACAGAATTACCTTTGGCAGGATAGAGAAACAGTTTACATAAATCAAAAGGAATCAAATAAAAAATGATTGAGTGATAGCAGTCTTCAACAAGTATGTGAAAATTTTCATCTAATAATATATATAGAAATTAAAAGAAGCAGAGATGTCCGTCTAAAACACGATGTAGATATATACACATTACTTACGATTGTACCATTGTGACTGGAGAATTTCGGATGACAACTAAAGGATAAACAGTCAGTGCAGTTTTGAGATCAGTCAAATATCACCTCTGGCTTGCCGCACCAAAGACATTGATGGAGGTTTCAACACCACCTTCAATCTCTTTTCTACTTCACAGGAAATCAAAGCAATCTATTCGCAGAAACAGTTTCGCAAAGTTTTGATTGAACCAGATTTCTTGTTCACATAAAAAGCATTTGTTGGAATTAATGCGTGTTCAAACTATAGGTTACATTCGAGATCGTCTCAAAGAGCGAGCCGACTTTGGTGCGACCACCGATGATAATTATCTCGGCAGGACGGGTGCAGGTAATTGCAGTGTGCTTGTGTTTTGACATCCAGGCACAGTTAAGGGTCTCATCAAGCACGTGATTTATGAGAAGCACAGAATTCACAGTTTTCATTTGGAGCGTTTCCTGACGAGAATAGGTATAGATCCCAAGAATGGCTTGCATCAAGACAGTGATAAAATCCAACGTGACGACGAGTACCAGAGTGTAGAGCAGCCAATCGAAGGGCGTACCAGAACTACACGTTTCGAAATCATCGAAAAATTAGAATGTTAATTATGATGACACAAAACATACACTGCATTGACGCGCAATTCTTGTTAACTGAATAATGGTATCAATACGACACATTTATACTTCGCCTCAATCTCAAATGTGTACGCTTGTGTACTTTCTCGCAGAACCAGTCAGATGTGCTCAAAGGGATGCACAAAAGCTGTGACAATACTGTGCCGTTCCAATATGTTGAATTTGTTGCCCGGAATCTAATTTTGGAGGCCAATCTAAAGTCAATCATAAAAAGACCACTATTTTTTGTGGTTCTTAGTTGAGTTATTTTTTGCGCATGCGGAAATATGCTGGTAAAAACCGCGGTTAGCGATAATCACAACAAAACTTGGGCGACGGGTTTAAAAAGGTTTTCTGAATTAATAAATTTTCAATTTTCTTATTTCAGTCTCTGTCTGTACTTCACTAAAAGTCAAACGAGATACTCTCTCTACTGTACAAGCCACTTTCGATTCACTTCATAAAACGGTTAACCACGTATGACTGGATCTGGGTAATCGAAGCATATTCATGTCATACCAAATCGTATTGCGCTTTTGGCATCTGGCCTCGGTCATGAATCCATTCCGCACAGAAATTCCAGCCTAATATCCGCAAACCTCGTCGTGAAACGTCTGTCCAAAAGACATTTATTGCTTGGCTACTTCATTGAATTTTGTTTTCGTATATAAAATAGGAATAAAACTTTTCACAATCTGTGTCGAATCCCCGAACGATCTCCAAATATCCACCTCTTTCTGCTCGTATTTCCACGTACTGAAACAGGTTGATTCCTTACCTGGCTTGGCTCTTCGTTAATCGAAAGATAATTACCATCCATTTCGGGGACAGAATCTCTCATCACAATTCGATTTGCTACGATACCTAATTCATTTTATGATCGCAATGTTTGCATATCCACTGTGCAAGTTTGTAAATTGCAGAAAACTCACTTGTTGGTTTGTGTAAAGCGTTTCTTGACTTGCCTTGATTAACCAAATAAAAACTTCACGTAAGAAATATCGGAAACTTGAAACAACTGTTTACTGTAGCCCTATTCCGAGATGCGCGGTACCTCAGTGTGTGCTTATGGTAGAGTCGTCTAAATTGTGTTGCTTCTTGAAAACTGCCGTTTATATGGAACTGTGTGCATCCAATGGCCTTTGTCTGGATTGAAGGCCGAAATTCAATCAACATTCGGGAACGAGAATGGAATTTACTTACATGGAGCGGATGTAGACCTATGGGAATGTATACCACATCAACAAACAATTTTCATGCCTCCGGATGTTGCCAAAATCTATCAATCTCTTAGTCAAATAAAAAATCAAAGTGGATGCGGCTGTATTTTGCTTTATTTAATTGACAGCCTACTGGGATCACAAAATCGACCATTTAATTGATTTATCTGGTCGTAAAGAACAGCTACTATGAAGCAGTTGACCACGAAATGACAGGCATCCGAAAAAATGAAGCAACATGTAGATAGTTTAACTGTGATTTGCGCAGTCTATCTATAGTGTGGACTAGGTCAGCCATAATTACGCAGTTTCTTATGTTCATAAGAACTGTTCGACATCTGGTGTTACCATGACAGCACATAACAGGTGCAGTTAAGATTGGATTGTTAGCTAAATCAGTAAAAACCAGTGATTCTTTTAAGGGATTTGATCGGAACTTATTCTTCCGAGCTGTTGACGCTTTCTGAAGTCGATCTGCAGAAGCCTCGTTCAGACTTATTTGTTGCGCATAATCATCAACTCAACCGATAAAGCACGAGCTCAACCGTCGTCAGAGATCCGGTCAGAGAAGAGGCATATGCCCAAAACGGGATTAAAAAGCCTCATTTGGTTGGGGCATTTGACTAGAGTTAAAATCTGTGTCCCTTTATTTCTGTTGGGTCTCAACTACTCGCTGTGTCGTTGAAGCTGACATCCAAAGGAAGTCGAGTCAGCAATTCTGGTCATCCTCGGTGTGAGCTGATACTACACCATATTCCATGCAAGGTGTCCGGGAGATCGAACTCCGATTGATAAGCGGATGTGCACCACCGATTCTCATTCACGAGAGTGAAACTCGAGGTCACTAAATGAACTGAGGATTATGGTCGAAACTAAAGTGTGCACATCTTTTAGAGTTCAAAAGCTTTCATGTTTTTGTTATCCCCTTTCCTCTTCTCCATTCCTTAATCACTCTTAGTAAATTCTTCGGATTTGGTGAGCTAAATTTTGCGGCTACCAAGTTTCAATTGCATGTCCACTTTTTTGGTGTGAAATTTTATTTTATATTCTTACTGATTAAAGTAACATGTCATTTAAGTATCATATGGTGGGCAATGGTAAGAAGCGACGCACGAGCCTACGCGAACTTCAATGTCTCACGCGTAGAAGAATGATTGAAATATTGGGCCATGTTCGGATAATCCCAATCGATTTTTACTGGCATCATTCACCGGGTCTGGTTTCATTGTTTTCCGGTGCCCGTAAAAACCGAGCGAAAAAAAAATGAATTCAACGAAAGTTTAGCCCAAATCTGCTGACTCGCCATTGATAGCGATCGATTGTTGCACTGGAATTGCTACGGTTGATCTTGAAGGTATTTAATTCCGAATCGATTCATTCGGTAGAACGAATGATATGGTAGAGGATTGGCTGTAGTTTGTTCCGAAGTGTTTCCGAGAATCACGTGCTCTAAATTAATTAAAAATTACTGAAACTATTCTCTCAAAGTGTAGTAGTTTTGACTACTACTCGGAGGATTTTTGTTTCTAGTCTCGGCTAAAGACAGAGATGATACGCACTGTTAACAAGTCCCTGGCTTTCCATTGATGCTCTCTTTGTCAACACGATAATTTTCTCTATAAATCCAATAAGGGTAATGGAAGCTGCATTAAATGTACCAGTTTTGGGGTCCTATCTGACAGATTCACTTTCGCGTAAAACAGTGCACTAGGAGAAAAAAGAGCCCGGCAAATACGGTAACTACGTTTTCGGTCAAATGGAAAATCTTGTTTTCGAAAGGAAGTTAAGCATTAAGTTGAATGCGGATATTTTTGCAAACAATTAGGAAAAGATCAACTGAGAAAAAAACAGGTTCACATGAACCCTGAAATCTTATCTTGGTTCCCCTTTTGATGATAAAAAAACTCATGATGTTACTGTTTCGACAGTATGACTTGTTTTTACTTCTTGCGCATCCGATTTCTTGTCCATGCAGATCTATAGATGATCACTAAATCAAACACTTTATTGATATACGGATTTTCATTTTTTATATCGAAAACGGATAGAACATGTTCCGGTCAAAACAATCACCATGTGAACCAAATGAGTGCAAATATTTCCAAGTACTTCGTTAGTTTTCGATGTGACAAACCAGCGGTGAAAACTGTTGTTGCTGTTCCATTTGTCAGCATGTCTTCTACCCGAATTTCCTCTGTGGATCAATTCATTGTTCTCAAGCAATCCCCCCTCTCCTAGCATGAACGCATGCAATGAGCTTTTCTATTTAACAGAAAACCGGCACTTCTCCGGGAAAGTGATACTAGTCGGAATAAGGGGTCTTTTGGGCAGCTGAGTTGTGCAACGACGAAATCTTTTGTGATAGTAAGGGCGAAGCACTTTGTTTAAAGAAAAATCACCTTTAGTATGCTGTGCTTTGTAAAGGGACGGAGTGATCATTTCACCAGTGCAATCATTCTCATTGGTGTTCCGATTGAGTATGTTGCTCACCGATTCAGCTCACTTTGGAAATTCCAGTCCAGAAAACCTTTGGTTGTACGATGAGGTGAATTTTCAACTGTACACTCCTGGGGTGTTCGTCGAATCGAAAATAATCAAAAACCCGTCGGACTCAATCGTCCAGACTCCCTTTACAGGTAGTGACCAAACTGTCACGACAACACGACTTTCACGAACTTTCTTCCTCTGAATATCTCATGTTTCAAACTTCGTGGTATATCAGTGTGCGTGTTATTGCCCCACACCGCATACACCACATTTCTATTAGTATTGTTCACTTTTATGGTTATTTCTTCTAGTCGAATGCTTTATAAAGTAGGCTTTATCGATTTTGACGACGGTTGGTACATTTACTTTACATCGCATGAACTAAGATGTGCCGTTTGGAATAATCGGGTTGATCACACTAAACATCCACATGAAACAGAAACCATGTATTAGAACGGAATAGGTTTGCGTGCTGTTCTGCACCAAATAGTTGCTTGTTTTGAGGAGTAACTTTCAGAGGACTACAAATCTTATCGTGAAGCGCAAGATCTCACCAGCTCAGATGGGAACACGAGAATTAAGAACATTCCAGTGGTGTATAAAGCTCGGAATAAATGCTATACATCCATGACTATCCATGTACAAGTATGATATTAAAAACTGAGATATATTTCTAAATTGACGGTCATATCGCACAAGTTCAATTAGCACCTATATATGTATGTGTGTGTGTGTGTGTGTGTCTGTTCAAAAAGGGCGGTCACAGTGCTGCTGATTTCACTATGATCAGCTGCACACGCCACTTGTGACCTCCGTTTCAAACGAGTGTCAAATTATTTTATGCATTAATTAAATCATCGATACAGATGGCCTTTGTCAAATGAATTGAACCCGTGTGAACCGCCTATGGCATTGCATATGCACACATGTATACACACAAATGCATATTATTCACGCTTTTTTCTCTGTTTTACCATTTCATGTTATTTTAAGGGCGTAAGAGACTACTCCGTTTAACGTTGTGAAAGAAAACACCGACAACCAGCTTCTTTGCTAATTTAGCTTTGTGATGTGACCCTAGGATGTAATTCAATAAGTTCTTAGCCTGCAATTATTTTTTCTGATTGTAGTTTGTGGTACCAGATATCGATTGGGATATGTAAAGAATAGTTCGGTACGTTTCCAACCAAGACTACGGTTGACATGAGTGAGGCGTGATGCCCGCAACAGACTTGCAAAGATGAATTTTGCTATATGGTGTATAGGCAAAAACTAAAAAAGCTGGTGGTTAAATGGGTAGTATACTTGCATTCTACCTGAGAGAACCCGGGCTTGGTTTCCAGTTAGGTTGACAGTTTCACATTGCTAATGAGACTCAACCAGGTTGAAATAGCTGTACAGTTCGCGCTTCACTTGCTCTTTACAAGATTAACTTCACTATATGGGTGCTGATCAAACTCATGCAACAGTCTGACGTTCTTTAGATCTGTTCCCCCTCCCCAACAGTCACTGTTTCGATCCTCATTCACCAGATTAAATATACTATTGCCCCACGTCATATACAAAATACATGTGTTAATATTTACTCATGTTTTTACTTCTTCTAGTCAAATGCTATTAAAGTGTACGATATCCCTATTTCAACGACGGTTGATGATGCATCATTTGTGAAACAACAAAGCCTCAGTGAAAAACGTAATTAGAGATTATTTATAAAACATCAGTTTGATACATTTATTGTACTTTCATTTTGTCAATGTTCCCTTTGCCATTAATTATTTTGAGCACTGTATTCAGTCGTTTCTGCATGGATTCCACCAACTTTCGAAAATCAAGGTTTATGTTTCTGAGAATATATTCTAATTTTTCCCAGGATGAGTGATGTTATGTGAGTATTTCACATCCATAGAATTTATTAATTTATGTAAACTCAAAAATTTTGATTGATCGGTTTATTTGGTGTGTACTGAATGATAAAAGGTAGGCCTTTGTAATGCTTGTTGACTAGAATAAACATTCTCCTGAAACAGTAATCAATCATTTATTAGGAAGAATGAACTTCTATGGGGCTTTGTATGAAATCGATAAAATCGATATACACATATGACATTGGAAACAGAAATTTATTTCCATAATGAGGGTCATGTTGCACGAGTTCGATTATTACCAGTATTACCAAATCATCTATTCCACTACTCTCACATAGCAAATAGGTTATCCCATTATTGTGCGGTGTAACTTTGGTAGACTGATATAGTACTTTACAGTCTATATTTTAAAACCAGAAAAATTAACGGTTTAGACGTTTAGGAAGTGGTGATAACACAACGATATACAAAAACAATGATTTTAGTGCTATGGAAGTTATCAAGATCATAAACGTGACATAAAATAGGCAAGTCTAAACTATGTTCAAAGGTGTTTTCCACATGTGAAGACAACGTGGAAACTCCGGTTAATGTAAACTGCAATGTGTGCTACAGGATTTGCTGTTGGAATAGGTTCATCACCAATGCAAAGTATCGTGTATTTGTGTTCGAACAAACGTGGTCGTTCTCCTTTGATGAGGTGAGGTTAAAGTTAAGAGACAATAAACATCATAGTTAAATCAAAGTTGTGTGGGATCAAAGTGGAAGATTTGATTCGAATTGATCAGCCTTCAGACTCCATCTTCATTTACAAATCTTCAGGACATCCGGTCAACCATAGGCTGGATGCGCATTACAGCAATGAAAGGGAACACCCGCGGTGGACCCGGATTTCAAAGCCCAGACAGGACGGTGGATGTGTATTATCGNTATCGAGTTCAGTGCTTCCAGGTTGTACGGTTACCTGAATGAACTGTGGATGGTGCATGACGATGGAGTCGGAAGGATGGTCAGTGCAAATCCAGAAAAGTAATTCCTCCCTGTTACTCGGGATTAACAGCTAACTTGTCATTGTGCCCTTATAGATAGGTTACCCACCCTCTCTGAAAACCAAAAACTCATACCGAAATAAAAAAATAGTAAAATACCTTGGCGTCACCCTATCACACAATTTATTGTGGTCACTGCACGTTCAAAACACATTCTGTAAAGTTAGAAAGCTTTCATATTTCTCACTCCGATTAAGATTACTTTCTGTTCCTCACAAGCTGATTGTAAGGTTCGTTAAAACATGCGTGATACCTCACTGGTTGTACTGCTCCCCAGCGACTTTTACCGGTATGTTGAAGAAAAAATTTTATTTACTGGCGAGATCTCGGAAACATATCTCTCAGTGTAGTGGCATTGTCAGAGATAAACTCGTGGACTCTATCATGGACAGACACCTAGAAGCATGTGAAAGTTTCACCGCCAAAACACTATCAGACACTCACCACCCATCACACGACGATTTTTCAAAAGCTGTATCAACATCATCTACACGCTGAAGATTTAAACTTTTATTTTCTCGTACCTCTGCTTATCCTAATTCTGTTCTGCCATATCTAGCACATCTACTTGTAGACAAGGACACAATTTCTACAGAATTGTGCAACCGCTTGCTTCATTGACAAACACCTCATTGCTTTCAGTTTCATTATGTAATGATTTTGTAAATTTGAATCCACAAATATGGTGTAATTGCTGAAAATTCACCCATCCGGGTGCATAAAGCTACTACTGCCTTGATTTAACTTCACTACAAGGTCATCGAAATTCGTAGGTAGTTCACTGATATGGGATGATTAAAAGAACAATTGTGCCCCGGAATTTCTCAGTAATGAATCAAGTATTTGACCTAGAAATGTGATAAACTAAGTTCTGTCCGTAAAACAAAAATTGGGTAATCGCTGTTAATCTGGAGCCATGTTATACGGAGGTCAGTCTGCATCTGTCGGCACAGTTAAACACGCTGCATAATTCATTAAGTGAAAAAATAACATTTCGGGGTAGAATGTTGCTTGCAATGGACAAAACTATCTATTTTCAAAGGGCTTCACTAAATGGCTATTAGAATTGAGCTAAATGTCTTTGACATCTTTAAACAAAACAGAAGTGTGGTAGTTGGTCGAAATTCCCATTTTCCTTTCTGTAAGGTATGCATTGGAAATCGGTTTCTTTTGTCAACTTTTCATCGTTAAAACAACGATTGAAATCAGCTGTAAGAGCTATTATCAAGTGAAATAGAGAATTCTTTGAGTATGATAGTTGGTTGCTTCGCTCTTGTCCAGCTTAGTGGCACGTCGAACCTAATGAGGCCTGATTTGGGACATAGGTTGCCGGTTTCCATGAACAAAAATAGTTTCGCAGGACTGTAGAGTCTACTACGTCTGTTATACATCACAAGAGAGTGTTTTAATTAGAAGAAGTCCATCAAACCCGGAGGCGTTTTTGCACTTCAACTATTCGGATGGATCTGCAACGCATCCTGTCAGTTTGTTGATGGGGAAGTCGATCCAATTTTGACTGAAACGAGAGGTGCTGGTGGCATCGGTTAAGGCTGGGGGTTTTGAAGTATTCTAAATTCATCTGTGAGCCAGGTCGCAAAAGTAGGGTTTCAGTATACGATCTGTCAAGAAATGGTATTCCTATTTTGATATATATGAGTCTGTCGCTCTTTTTCGCATGCTTGTTCTTTAATTCTTCCCAGCGGTTTGAAGACAGAAAGAAGAGCTTGATGACACTTATTAGTATAGGGATCGAAATATAACAAACATAGATAGGAATTTTCAAGAATCTAGTTCAATGGTCACACTTCGCAGAAGGGCATATTGATCACAGAATCAGTAAATTCAGTATGGCGTACAATCTCTCTTTCAAAGGTGATAGATTCACTGGATCACCTAGCTTGTAGACTATCCTTCAATTGGCTGTACGAGTAAACAGGCGCATCAGGAATTCTTTTATACTCAGTAGTCAGATTCCCAGGCGGCTCAATTCGAATCATGGACGCACGCAGTAGTTAAGAGTTACATATCATTACCGTAGAGTTCTGCACAGCTTGAAACAAGCTCCTGTGTCAATCAAATCCACTCGACTGTCCCCAGAACACTGCTGTCTGTGTTGTACTCTACGCCTAGAAGTAAAAGTGTGAGCAAGTATGTGATGGAGACTGCCTGTGTATGCGCTTGCTTCAAGCTATGCAGAACTCTTTGCCAGTGATATATAATTCTTAGCTACTGCTTGTGTCTGCAGTAGTGAAACTGATATGTCGACTTGGGCCGTTTGTGGATTTGACTATTGGGTGTACATGGATTCCTGATGCACCTGTGCATACTATGCTGTTTCTTCTTGCATATTTTCCGTTAAATCTTACTCAAATCGTGATTGAGGTTTACTAGCAAATAAATAAATTCTGATATTTTGATAAAAGGATATTGAACGAAAAATTTTTCCATGTTGGAAATATTTTAAGTGATATGGGAGTAGATGATTCAATACCTGCGTGATTTTTAATCTTTACAGTACATTACATGAACTGTGGTCTAGGCTTTTAGGTTAAAAGGAGTTACGTTCACTTGTTATCTTTTATTCTTTTAAGTTGATCACTGGTAATATAAGGAAGCGACCGAGAGTGAATATTGCAAGCCGCCAACATACACTGACCGTATTGACCACCAGTAGTGAGAAGGTAGGGAGAGGGTGATGACTGATCACCTGACCAGAACGATCAGCATGATTTGGGTAGAGCTGGTCTATAACGTACGTTTTTCCTACCGATTACAAACTGATGTACTCGCTCACCGAGTTTCGGTTTGGTTGCCTACACTGTGCATCTGCCTGTTAACCATTGTGAATGTAGTGATATTTCAAAATCACGTCGCAGCCAGTCGTGTAACCAATGATGGCTCACTCACACTGGATCTTACGTGACTGGTAGGTCTTGTTATCGCTTTCGAGAGTACTGATCGGTTCGATGATTTATTGATCTATATACGTCTTTTGTTTACCTTGCAAATTTGTTCAGTAGAATTACACTCAGTCTGTTTCAGTGCAGTGACTCATGCTTTTCTTATTTTGGGATAACGAGGCTAGGGGTATTCAGAAGCAAAAGTAAATAGCCTGAGTCACCAAATCTAGGCAAACAGATCATTGATTGCCACTCCTCAGAACAGTGGGTAACTTTAGCCGATGAATGATTTATCATCCCGGGTTCAAAACAGACCAAAACGCTTGAACTACATCTGGGCGGCGGTCGTGGGTGGAGTGGCCGTCTTTTCATCATCTCAGAGTTCGTGAGTTCGAACCCTCCGCAACGACAATCCACTTCCTCATTTTTATCTG
Organism: Echinostoma caproni; assembly: GCA_900618425.1. Taxonomy (NCBI): domain Eukaryota; kingdom Metazoa; phylum Platyhelminthes; class Trematoda; order Plagiorchiida; family Echinostomatidae; genus Echinostoma; species Echinostoma caproni. The sequence continues at coordinate 63,051 of UZAN01040592.1, forward strand.
GTGGTCTGCAGTCCAGTCCTGTTCTTGAAGATAGAGTGCACCAAGTTTGTGCATCAAACGAACGGAAGTAAAGTATCATAATGATAATAATAATGCCTTCACGTGGACTGGTGAGACACTGAGAGGGTGTTAATAATCAGCACCGATTCCGCAAATATAGCATCGTTTCTAAGTTCATACTAATTGCTAAATTGAAATAGTTTTAACGGTGCATGCTATCGGCTGTTATACGGAAAATCAGATAGCTGGTGGCGAATTTCTGTGTGTGTGTGCAACTCGTGGTTTAATTAATTTGTGAGGTCAAATTAGCGCTCCGATTTGTTGATGAAAGGCTGGTTACACGTACGAGAAACCCGAAAAGGCAATTATCACCCATTCCGGGACTGGCGGGTGAGAATACAATCTCGTGACCTGGTGTCTAGTCTATAGTCCGTTCCATCGTGTGTGTGGGATTACACACGTGTATGAAATGAATGCTTCCAGGTCAGTCTGTGCGTATTGATAGGCGGTCCTTCCCCTGTTAAAAATGCCTACCGCAAGTGGACTTAGCACATGCATCTTAGCACGTAAGTGGCAAAAGCGAGAGATAATTGTTTGACAAAACTTTTTTTCGAGCACTCACACAGATAGTGCGGAATAGCTGATTATGCACCTGAAAATTCAAGAAAGACAGAACAGATGCGAACAATGGTGTGTGACATGCCAAATATTTTGGATCACTTTTACAATCTACCGGAACTGACAAGATAAAAAGAAGACCAAATGTTGTTATGCTTTTATTCTAGCAATCATATTATAAGGCACGTCAAACATGTTACATATATAGTACATAAACAACACAGAGCTCACTCGTTGTATTGTATAGTTTGCGAAAGCAACAGCCTGAGTTTTATGGTCCATTTGTCATGTCTTGTTTAAAATTTATCAAAACATACAAGATGAAAAGTTATCATATTTGATCTGGATGGCGTTTCTGTGATGAATGACAGATGCGTCTGTTTTAGTCTGTGAGTGATTGACTGTCTGAGGATCAATGAAGGGAATTGCGTGTGAAAAGGTCAGTATTCTCACCACTTGCCTCTAAGAGGATGAGAATGTGTGGGTGTATGATATAGGTAGATGGTCAATGTCCCGGTTGTTACCGGATATGAAAAGTAATTAGTAGTATATGAATGATTGAGCAAAATTTATCTGAAAACACTACCAGTTGGCAGTGCTTGCTGCTTATCAGGTATGTGTTCCGTAATCTTCCGCCTAGTCACTGATATACTGGAATAATGAGGTTTATTATTTGAAACATCATAATCTGAAAATGGCAGTCACCCAAGTTGGTTGTGGTGAGTAGCATCCAAGCCACAGAAATAACAGCGAATCCCAGCCATGATTGACACGTGGAGTGCTTAAGAACAGCGTGTCCATAAAATCTACGACACTGTCACAGATTTGAAATTTGTGAAGAATCGTGAAATTTAGATGGTATTTCATAGAAGACGAAGAACGTGAGATGAAACACGTGTCAAGGTTTAAGCGTAAAGATGGAGTCTGAAGAATAGCTAATCCAAATAAGTACTACTCATCCCACTCTAGTACTCAAATGTAATTGTGAGTTAAATGTGATGCTAGATCATCAATCGGTCGATAACCTCACCGACTTGCCTGTGCAAATGGGTGAGCGATAATGACGGTTGTATTGGATAGAGCACGGAAAAAGTTGGATAAGTCACTTGCCAAAGGTTATCATAAGAGCAGTGAACTGGGTCCCGAAGAGCCCCTTACCGAGCGTGAGCGGCACAATTCTGCTTCGTGAATCACGTTATAGTACTACATGTTAAAATTACTCAGTCACTAGGGTCAAAGCTAACAACTGATCAGATCACAAAGCGAACAATATTAGTTCTGAAAAGATGTTGATATATTTATTGCATATACCCAGTAAATTCACTGCACTGGTTTTCGAGCACGTGGTTTCTGTTGAATGCGGTTTTGACAAAGAATCAAGCATTAAAACCCGTATGTTCGATCTACTCCATATAACCACCTATACCCTACTTGTGTTGTGTTCTTATAGCCAAAACCGTTGTGCACCATGGGGGAGATTGACCGTATTGTTGAATACCGTTTTGTCATACCAAGTTCTCACAGCCCTCGAATAATAGGCAGCCGCACCAATCTGCTTGAAATAAATCCTCTGCCTTTGCTCTGGATGCACTGGCAGAAAACTCCCGGTAACCAATGTAGAAAGCACTTGTAAAATAGTCGTTCAAATTTTAGTGTGACCAAAGAAACACGAACTCAGCAGCTTCTTCTCAGACATCCCACAATTAACTGGAATTCGTGGAATTTGTGCCCACTGAACTGGAGTTTTTCCGTTCATCCATCCATCAGTCCAGATTACATCTCCAGTGCACAATGATTGAGTTAGCACGATGCACTCTGGAGTCAAATCTGCTAAAACTTTATGTATCCATGCTATGGGGTTTCCCAGCTTTTTGCATTGTTATTACTCCGAATATTCTGATATTCTGTAAGCTTAATAATAAAAGTCATGTAACCTGACCATTATTCGAATTCCACACGAGTCGAACAATCCGATTTCTTCATCATTACTCCATGGGAAAATTTGTACGGGTGGAAGGAAACTTGCTGTCTGAATGAACTCTATGCAGGTTTCAGCCCAGTTCTGTTCATGTGTGTGTGTGTGTGTGTGTGTGAAGTTATACATAATTTCTCACTTACTGGGCCGTCATTGTCATTTTCCTTTAGCGATTTATCTCAATCGAAAACGATCCGCTGTATTTGAAGTTGAGTTGATTGTTCGAAAGACCGCTCAAGCGCTACGCACCGAAATGGGCGGAACGAGCTTAACAAGAAGGGGCGGTTCAATCAATCAATAGTCCTAGTTTGTTATTGCGGTTTCCTCTTAAACTTTGTTGCTCCGCTATTTTATCAGTACACTTTCGTGGCTTACTGGTCCATTGTTATCGGGAACAATCCTTGAGGAATTTGCTTGTTTTTCCCGTGGTAGCAGATGTTGTCCATTTTATTTTTCATTTATTGAAATTGTACGTCAAAGGGTCGGGACCGGTTTAATGCTTTTATGATCCTGTTTGTCTCTAGTGTTTTTTATGAAGGAAATTGAAAATTTTGAGTTTCTGCTGTCTAGTATTTAGAACCCGTACTTTAAGAACACAATAACTGTTTCGGGGTATAAAACACCGTTAGTAACCTGGATGATTTGATTAAAGGAGACAAACAGCAGTTTCCAGTTCACTGTTGTTTGTTTGTTCTAAGCAAACGCCACATAAACGGAAGTTCGTGCAGTCATTTTTGCGGATGAACTTTTTCGATGGAGATGTTTGTGGAACAATGTTGTGCATCCCCCCATTCCGAGTGTTTGATTAGAACAAAACTGTCATCAGTGTACACGATCCAAGCATTTTTGGCTGGTAAGTGCATCAATTGAATTACCTAAACAGGTCAAATACGTCCGTCGTGCCGCATCCATGAAAAGTCCTTGACCACGCACGTAAACACATACAGCACACACACAAACATTGCTTCTGGTTGATTATCAAATTTCCTGTCGATCGCAGCGTCATAACGTGTCTGAAATCTACCCTTTAGTTTGCTGCCTTGACTGCGAACTAAACAGGCCTAATCAGATTGTTTAATTTCAAACAAATTATTTTCCAAATTCTATTGTCGTTCGGACTGAAACCACGTCAAGCTCAAATAGGTATTTGGCTCGGCAGAACTGAACCTGCAGTACACAGTGAAAACGAGTTCCAACCAGGGCGAAACAGTAGCCCAGTGGAAATCAAAAAGCCTGATTGTATGTGAAGTCTCACACACAAGGGGATTTTCGAAGGAGAAAACCTTGTTCGCCTAACATCTGGTAACTTCAAATGATATATGACAATGGGAATTCGCAAGAACGGGAAATATACCTACAGATGAGACAGTAACTAACGGATTCCAACCAACGTTCATCGAATGAGCTGCAGTAATTTGCTATTATTTCAATTAGCAAAAGCCTGTCAGTTTCACGGATAGAGGTCAGCGAATTCTGGGTTTAGGTTCGTAAATACAGGCTTTGATCGTTTCATAAGATTGTTAGAGTCGAATTGGTATGCATAATGCCATACTGGTCCAAAATTCCATTTTCACTGGCGGTCGACGATCTGTCATCTCGTAATTAATGAATCCAAACCTCATTATCACCACCGAACTTAATAAGCTTTGACTGTGGTCTACTTACTGAGAATTAACAAAATCTGATAATCTGATAATTGGAAACCGAATAATGGATTATTAACCTAAAAATTTTCAAATTTTACATATTGAAAAAGTAGACGGTTTCAAAATGTTCTCGAAATTTGCAATACCCCAAACCATTTTGTCCGTTTATACACACAACGCACCGTAAAAGTTTGCCATGCTGGAAAGTAGCCATTTGTAAAATGTTCCCACTTTGCATCCAACCCTCCCCTAATTGTTTTTACTACAAGTGGTCATTACAAAAGTTCACTTGACTGGTCGCCATCGCTACCATGCAATTGGAAAATTTTGGTAGCTAAGCAGTTGGTTGCTACCTGATACCAGAAGCATGAATCAATGAAATTTCATATGGACTATCTGATTCATATTAATGCCTTTTTCCGCCCAGTTTTATTATTGACAAAGAACAAAATGAACAAAAGACCGGACAGGAGTTCAAGATTTAGTTAGCGAAGAGAGTTTTGCGGGTAAATTAAACAAATAAATGGTGACGTAAATGATGCTGTTTTCCATTGATTCATATCAACACAGGATCCTCACGGACTGATCCCTCTTGTTTATCTTGTAAGTTTTGCTTACGCCCTAGGCAAACTCAAATTCAGTCGATCTTAACAATGTTTCAGCTCTCTGAAAGAGACATTTAGTCCCAAAGCATGACAGATAAACAGTAGCCACGGGTCCGACTAACTTTGTTTGCTTCAGTTGATGGCAAATGACGAAACGTACGTGAACTGGAATTTTGTGACATTGAGGGCAAATTTTTTAGACAGAAGCATAGCAACAACTATATATGCAAAGTTCATAAAACTGCAGTACATCAAAACCTCTTTTATCAAAAAGGACATTGGATCAGAGTCATACCACGGCTGACGGAAAGCGAAGAACAATTAAGACAGTTGAAACACCTATTTTGGGGTGCAATGTACCGGAAATGTCTTCTGCCACTGATAACAGGAAAACACGAGGAAANCGAGGAAACACTCGACGTCCACTTGCACTAAAGAGCGAGAAAGCTTATTTTATTTGTAAGCATGTTTCGGTAGCCACATTTATCTGATACAAGCAATTATCAGATATGAACAAAAGGACCGTTTCACGGCAGCTAGATGCCAGATGGAAAATGCAAATCTAATTGAGATAGAGTAGAGTTTTCGCATGAAAAGCTTGTCTACGTCTTTCAATTACTCCAGTATCACGGCCACATGATATGATAGACGTTTGGAAGTTTTTAAATGATTTTAGCCAATTGTTTACTATTGAGAATCATAGTCAAATAGATACAGGGTATTACCGCATTTTGAATTTCAATAGTCTTCTATTTAAATGTGATGTAGGCATTTTTCAGTGACTATTTAACCCATATGATTGGCTTTGTTATGCCGTATTTTTAAAACAAGTCCAGTGAAGTCAAGTCAAGAGTGCACTTTATTCATCCAATGTGGACAGGATTTTCAGTGAAAAGAATGTTATCACTTTTGCTTTGGCGTTGCACGCCATTAAAAATGAGCTTTAAGATATGACAAATAGTTAGTGAGATGATAATGAATCGGACCCCGAGAACGCGTGAAAAAACAAGGAAAATGTCAACGTGCAAGTTTACATTAAACTGTGTATAAGTTCCTTTGATATTCGCTCCCTAGAAGCCAACGAACGTGAAAGGTAAGGTACAACGGTGTTGTGAAAAGCAGCAGTACGAGTATATAAAGGTTTAAATTTAGTGCGGGTGACAGAAGTTGAGTTGGAGCTAGATAGGGATGTGTGTAAGGGATGTGACGCATCGGACAGGATGGAGTCACGCAGACGGTCACACTCATTCAGGTGTTGGCTAACACTGGAATCAACCAGCTCCTCATAAGATACAGCTCAGTATATAGAGATGCTCTTCAGAGAGCGTCTAATTGATATGAAATCCTTAGAAAATACACCGGGAAAGATAACGGGATAGCAGTAGGTTCAATGGCACAAAGTGCATGAAACGCATGTAAACCACACACAAACAACTGATTATATCTACCAATCCAATCCACACACACGTCAAACGTTAGAGTAGAGGATAGGTGCTTAATAATAATACGCTAAAAAGTCTCGAGTAATACTGAAGGTGAGGCAATATTCCGAAGCTAACCTTTTTCTTTCTTAGGTACTAGAGTAATGCGCACATCACGGCACGTCTTCCTTCTTACAGACAAGTATTAAAGATAAATGAAACGGTTTGTGCGAGGTGGTTTGCACATGGTTTAAGGATCATTGGGGATAATCCATCAGGACCAGCGGATTTATTTCCATTAATAGCATTTAACTCCTTTCAAACTTGCTGTGTTGTGATAGACACAGGAAGGTGAAAATCAAATGACTTTGTGTTTGGACTCGACAAAGCTTGCACAATGTTTTTCACTGTAGCAAATGATTTGTTGAGCTCATTGATATCACATGAGAGTGTAGTAGGTAAGGTTGAATGACCACACGGTAACTTCGGTCCATTCCAAAGCTGACGGCAGGATTTGTCTCCTAGCATGGTGTCAGCATACAATTGATTGAGATGTGCTATCTCGCTTCTGATGTGAAAGTTAAAAGATTTGACCCTCATTTTATCTCTCGAGCGATACGCTCTTTCTTTCAGCCTACCTGACCACTTCATTCTATCGGAGATGAATCGATCGGGCTGTAGGTGAATCCTTTCTTGAGACCAACACACATCATAACAAGAGTTGAGATAATTGGTAAGGTTCTCACAGAAGACTGAAATATCAGGATCAAAGAGTTGTTATAGGTCCGTACCGGCAACCATAGATTTTAATTCTATCAAATTGGCCAGATGATTTTGTTGTAAACGTATCTTACGTGCAGCGTTCTTCATCAGGATTTGTTGCTTGCATTTACCATATATTGTACGTAAAACTTTGATCAGACAGTGATCGGGATTGCCTACTGGTACGCGTTTGAAGGCACGGAAAAAAGATGGTTCGTTAAGGAAAAAGTGGTTCAAAGAGACATCATTTCGATTAGCAAAGTAACAATATTCTGAAGGGACATAAGTGTGTAAAAACTCACATCAAATCTGTTGAAATTGCAAGCAGCGATAAATAAAGATGTGACAGATTTCTCCAATAGGATTAGATAGAATATATCCAGGAAGGTAGACAACTCACTAGGAGTACAGTCAGGAGTGATGTGTAGGTTTAAAGAGATGATCGAAGAGTGACGCAGGAGAAAACGTGGTTTGCATTCCACAGAAATACAAGAAATGTTTTGTGTGTAGTGAGTGGTGGAGTTACACCACGAACGGCACACAAATGTGATGACGCCTCCACCTTTAGTTTTCCTTCCTGGAGGTCTGTCTGCACAAACTAATTGGAAGCCTTCGATCTGAACCACTTCGTTATCGACGGATTCTTGTAACCAAGATGGTTTGAAAAGTAGCACTTTTGGAATACTCTATGTAATGAATCAGAAGACCGACGTCCGACAGCTTAGAAAAAATTGAGCAGACATTGTACAAAAGAATGATCGGAAAATCAATGCTCTTCAGATTTTAGTGCTCAAGTGCAACTTTCCAGCCAGCGTGATGTTTTCTCCCCTTTCCATGTTTGTGATCCTTTTGACCTTATTTCTCACCAAACGAGAAAAAGCATGTAAGTTTTCGAGTCAAGTTAGTAGTAGCTTTATGCACCCGGATGGGTGTATTCTCAGCATTCGACCCCACCCAGAGTATGCCATTCAAGCATGGAATCCATGGCTGCAACGCGATCAAAAGATTCTGGAACGTCCACAAAGAATGGCTACCAAAATGGTCAAAGGACTATATTCCAAGAGTTATGCGGAAAGACTGGAATCGCTGCAACTGTACTCCACACAGTATCGCCGCATTCGAGGAGATTTGATCCTGGTATACCAAATAATGCGGAACCCAGACCACCCATGTCGTCCACTTCTTTCCTTGTCGTCCAACACTCACCTGCCGGGGCACTCATTCAAATTAGCGCTCCAAAAGTGCCGACTAGAATGCCGGCAGCATGCATTTGCCCTCAGAGTGTACATTACTTCGAATTCTCTACCACCACAGGTTGTCTCCGCACCAACAATTGATTCATTCAAGCATAATCTGGATGAAGCTGTGAAAAGTCTTAAATTTCAACGTCCGTAGAAGTGCACGAAACAAGGACAAATTGTGACATTGTGACATTCATCTAATTTGTATGTACTGTGAACCGATTCATCTGTGCCAAATCCTATGGGACTGGAAAAGCAACCGCTTGTAAGTATTTCTCATAATGTTGACAAAATATTGAAAATCGGTTCTCGTAGCTCGGGTGAACTGAATTCCATTTCGCCTGTTCGCCGAGCTTGGCAATTTGTTTGCAAACGTTTCACCACCAGCCGAGGTGACATCATCAGTGCTTGTGAAGTGGCCACTTCACAGTGGGACATACTTTTAAGATACAATGATCTGAACTGCTCTTAGGAGCACATTGATAGACTTCAAAAAATTGCGGTCTGTTTGTGGAAACGAAATCAACTTGTGAATTGAGTCTGGTAGGAAAATGTTACATAATGTCTGTTGAAATCACCAAAAAGTATACGCAAAGAGTCACTTGTTTTTGATATTATGGAGGTAGAAAAAATGTCAGAAAAGCTATTTATGTCAGCCACTGATAATATTGGTGACAGGTAAAAGTTTCCAAGAAGTATGGAATGAAACCCACTAAAAGAACGGGGCTTACATCCGATGACGTGACAACTCAGTTTATCCGTTGAGTATTCAAAGATGACAGCGGGTGATTTACTCCAGTTGTCTCTAACGTAACTTGCAACACCTCCACCTCGTTTACGGACACTCACGGGACGGTCAACCTGATACAAGTTATATCCATCCACTTGTACAACTTCACTAGGGATTTCTTCGTGCAGCCACGATTCGTGAAGCATAATAATTCCCAGGTTTTTTACTCCTTTTTCCGTGTGATGTCTACTACCTCCTCGACTTTTCCCAGCAGTGAACGAACACTGCTTGTTAAAATGGGTGCGTTGATATATTCCACGGATAGTTGTACGGAAATTAAAATGAGCGCGTTGTAGGTGATCATTGAGAACACTGTAATTGATACAAAATTTTATCCAGAGGTTGTGTGATGAAAAAACCAAAGCTCCAGCGATAACAAAACAACACGGCCAATTTCTAAGACCCCACCACTCATTTTGACACACTGCTCCGTGAAAATGTTTCCCTACTAAGCTATGATAGCCATTGTTTACCGCGTTTGCCTTTCAATTATTTAGGAAACGGTCATAAGAGGATGCCAATAGATCTTTGCACGAGTGAACATGTTCTTCATTATCTTTCTGATATTACAGACTGTGGTCACTCCGCTCGCATAAGAATCCGGGCAACGAAAGGTAATCAACTCCCTTCCGCATGGAATGTTAAGTCCACCTTATCAAGCCAGCCGCTAGTTCAGTCATATACCGTCCACACAATGCTTGTTTCTCATTATTTCAGTGTTTTTGAACAACGTCTTACCCCCACGCAGTGGCATTTGATGTTAACTGATGCCAAGCATCCTCATGCGAAAGCGTTGATTCAAACTGTTTTTAATATATTCGGGGTTATTACTGTGACATTTCCGACTTTGAGACCGAAAATAGGGAAAAATTCCAAATTTTCTGCATAGTTGTGAATGATTTATTTCCTCCATTTGGATGGATTACTACATGGCATTTGGCGCCACCAGCCGTTCAATTCCTTTTTCCGCAAAATCCAGTTTTTTGGAGGTATTCGGCTAAACTTCACAATAGACTTGAAACACTTCAATCCAAACTGAATTATAAACGTACTAGAACGATTTATTCAGTGTTAACTTTCATACCGTTTTGGTGATGCTCTCACTAAATGTCAGTGAAAATATTTTGATACATTCCAATGTTTTTGTGAAAATCCCTTAATTCCCCGTAGAATCTTTTGATCAAGTAATTTTGCCGCATTCAACATTTCTCCACTTTCTCACAGGAATGTTCAAACCAACTCCCTATACAAAATGCATGGTTTTATATCGCACTCACTATTTTCTGAGGTCATCACTGGAAATTCATCATTTATAGCATTTTTATATCACCACACCTGATTTTGTTGGAAGTCTACAGACTGGAAAACTCGACCACACTTGAAACTCTCAAAGTCATTCATAAATATTCGGATGGGACTTTCATACCATACCAAGTTCATTACTAGCCATCCCTTTCAAAGCAAAGTCCGTTTCCACAGAATATTCCACGGGAGATCGGCCATAGATTATTCTCTCCCGGATACATGAAACGCCTGAAGCACAAGTATTAGGCTGGTAATTCTGGACTTTGTCAAAACTTGCAATACGTGGTACGGCATTAAGTACATTTGGAGAGCTCCAAACACACATTTTGATGTAGAAATGTGCAATTTAAACCCCTCTGAAGTATTTAGTTTATATTTCTTGATTAGAGCCTTGTCTACCCAGAACTGCAGTTCCATGAAGTTTCTTCAATTTTTTTAGTTGGAATATCGCTTGCAGACAGTGAATACTGTTCAAATAAGTAAAACGTTTGGACGGTAAAGAAAAATAAATGATCTCCGTAAATACAAATTTCCCCCCTGTCATATGGAAAACAATTCCAGCTGGTGAAACAAGCTGTGCTTTGATATAATCATCAACGGATCAGTTCAATTATATGGGGTCGCATTGTTTTGTTCCATCTAGTTTCAATCCAACCAACCTGTGTCCAGAGTATGTACTTTATTTGTTTACCTGATCTTCATCTCCGACAGGTCATCGATGCGTGTCCCGGCAGTGAATTATTGGGTTTGTTCATCCGAGGCCATGACAACGCTAAAGCCCCGCAGAACTGCTTCGGATTGGGAAGAATGGGATCCAGTTTTTGGATACCGATCGCCACAGCTATTCATTGAGTGATGACGGGAATTTGTTTTATTACCCTGGTCGTGCTTACAGAAAGCATACAGAAAGCCTAATACAGTCATTGAGACAGGCGATAAATTCCACTTTTCCTGCAGCGAAGCTTAGAGCGGTGTTCTCCACATCACCGGTGATGAGAATGCAAGTAAAAGACAAACTGCCGAAACGGACCTCATCCATGTTAATTAACTCCTTTAAGTGCATACACAATGCATACACAGAATAAAAATAATTTCATACCACATCGGTCGTCGCGCAGGATAATCAGGACCGCGTTGCCCGTTGCATCGAGTGAGGTGGGTAGTGATAAGTGGGCTACTGCTCAGATATCCCAACCTTTGTTTAACTATTTGTCTTCCGTTTCCAACCCTTTCCCTTTACCCCTTCTACCGACCTGTAATAGTCCCTCAAGCAATTGGGATGTCACTCGCCAAAGGTCATTGCCAAATAGCACTGTAAGTGATTTACCGCAGAATGGATTGCAGATTCTAAAGCCTCGTCAATCACTGAATCTGAGGGCCTTCAACGTGAGGACTTTGATGCAGCTAGGTCAACAAGCTTGTCTGGCTCGTACAATGGAATCCTTAGGA
>UZAN01040593.1:9054-23029 GCA_900618425.1 Echinostoma caproni
GGAACGAGAAAATGAAACGCTTCTTTTCGGTTAGAAAGAGAAGGTAATCGGATTTCTAAGCTCATATCCTCAATACGTGTTTTGGGAGACAGCACACTAATCTCTAGATTTTTGAGTATACGAACCAAACCTGCTTGCTTTCCCACACGCATAACAGTTCTGAAGTTGAATGAAACCAGTTTTTTCGTAGTAATCAGATTTGAAATAAATTATCAATTACGAATTGCTAATTACAAATCACAGTCACAATGGAAACACGGCATCGTACCGGTAATCTGATGTCGAAATCTTCCTACACCTAGATGCAGAAAGAAGGCCACAGAAGTAGCGGGTACTTTATTGCAAGACGACATAGGATTAGACAATATGTACAAAAGAAGTGTCACTGATTAGGTGTTCACCACTCGTCTGCTTGAATTCTGTTTCGCCACACAGATTCTGTTTGAACTACACGGCTTCTGATTGATCGATATTATTGGTCTGTAGGTCGTTGTCCAGTAGCTGTAACGCGGAGCTGCGCGACTGACGTTATCTCAGAAGCTTGAACCAATGCAGAATGCTAATAAGAGCGGCTGAAACTGAAGAGAAATACTTTCTAAAAACAAAACAGTTGAGACAGAGCCAATAATCTATAGCACGTTAAATTAATGAAGACAAACATGAGCTTATATCACGGTTCTGCCCACAACTGCCAATCGGATTCTTCAAAAGGTTATGCCACACCACCTTGTTTGCAACCGTAACCGGGTTTTGTGCCAGAGTACAAATTAATCAAACGTCCAAGTCCACGTGTTGGCGATGAGGTATACACGATATTTATTTCAAGTGAGCACACCTGAACGCTTTTCTGCTAGTAGTGAAGGTGATGTACGCTGTTTACACCAGACTGTGCCGTGAAATGAACAGGACAACACATGGAATCGGCCAACTCTGACTGTCCCATTTATCATCATGTACACACGTGCGGTTGAAATGTGCACCCAATCAACCACACAGTGTGTGCAGATGAAATGGGACAGTTGTTATGATGGGCGGATACGTCATCGCCAATTTGACTTCAACTTCCTCGGATGTTTGTAGCGTTTGTTTACACACAGTGTGATATGTAGTCTGTGTGTGTGCTAGCATCTATCCACCCGTGCTCGCGTGCACACAAGCACGTACACAGTTGCACAAACAGATTCGAGCATCCAACCAACCGGAGCATCATGTGTGTGGGTTGACAACGGCGCACTGATAGTGAGCATAATATTCATGAATGTTGCTAGTTTTGCTGCGGATGCTGAGGTTGATGGTAACCTGCCTCCAGGCTTCGAAGACTTGACCTGATTCTCGCTGATCATGAAGGCAGTTTCTGTCTTGTGTGTGTGTGTGTGTGTGTGTGTGTGTGTTAACGGAAGAATGACTGAGTGAGCCAGTGAGGGAGTGAATGGGTGGTCTATGGTTAGTCACTATGTGACATTCGTGGAATAGAGTGGAGTGAAATGGCTCGGTTTACAATGATAAGTGACATAAGATGTTTGATTATTCCAGATTCTGGGTCTCGTTACATGTTCGGGATGTGTGAAACACCCCAGTTAACGATTATTAGGTAATTGTTGAAGTGTGTTTTTGTTCATAATAAGGAGCCAGCTTCCACACGATTTGATTCACATCAAGCGCACGATTTACATCCTAATTTGAGTTCGTTTATTCTGTCCAATGTGTTTCTCCATGGACGTTGCATGACCGGCACCTGTCTCGACATGTCCAGCAACAATCGCTCCGGTTAGACTGGCCGATTCTCCCCGCCGTGTGTTCTATTGCAACAACCGGACAGTGATCATAGTGCATGTGTTCTGTTAGGTGAATATGCGGGTTGCCCATATTCCCCATTTACCACAAACAAGACCATCTGTACTGACCTACTGAACCAAAAAACGAGGCTATCGGGCACTTCAGCTTCCCGGGCCCAAAATACAAACTACGGTGGACAATGAACGTGTTGCAGCCGGTGTGAATGAATATTTGACCTGGACAGACAAACTGTGACCACCGTCTCCCCCTTCCCGTTCTTTCCTGTGCTCCCGCAACTAGCCTCCCGACTGTTAAGTGATTATCACCGAATGTGATGCTTATCGTTAAGTACATAGACGATTTGTTACTGCGTGTGAAGAAATAATAGACGTTGATTGATTACTGTCTATAGAGCACAGTCATTCAATGAGATCGGTCACCAAAGCCTCGTAAACCGTCTTTTTTCCGTAGTGTTTTAGTGGAATAAATCTGATGAATTACAAGTAGATATTTCACCATTTGGAATCAATCATTGAAAAAGTGACGTAAATATGCAATCCTCAATTGCCACCTAAGCGTTCGAGTTTGTGTGTGTGAGGGGGCTGGGTGGGTGGAATGAGGTGGATGGGGGACCCTCTATGTCAGTAAATGGATTGGGATCGAGTGAGCATTCGTTCTGGATGGAATTTGCCACTGGTATTATCGGATTCACGCAATTAATATTCATGCACAGGGATAATATTGCCACCAAATGCTGTGACTTGGTAATTCGGAGAAACGTATTTTACTATTGGTCTGAGGTAAATGCGTTGGCAGAAATTTGTATATCGCCGGATTATCATCACTTAGGGTCCATAAACCATTCTGGTCCCCGAAGTAATGGCCCAAGATGCTCGATAGTCAATTGGTACAATTGTTTTTAATTAGTTGCAGGAACAAAATATTTGGAATATTATCTGCCCGCTGCAATCCGTCTAGATGCGTTGCGGTGATACAACCTTCTGAGATAGCACCGGTCAAGGAGCTACATTTTACAGTTTCTAGACAATGAATCAAAATCTGAAAGTCCAAACAAATTGAATGCCATGAGGGAGCTCTATGGCGAAGATAACTCGAACGGTGATTGCTTGATGCCTGCATAAAAAATAATATTTCTTTTTAAAAAGGTATATTTATTCCCTGCGTTAACCTCACAGTTACTTGTGAGTAATGCTGTGGGATAATTTATACTGATTCATCAATTAGAACTGACTACCCTGCTTTGGAGACCTGAATTCGGTTGAGGTTTTCGATTGCAGTCCACAAATAATCAACTGTCGGGCCAACTTTAACTGACTGACTATCTCTGAACACGACACCTGAACAAACATGAATTGGCAATTCGGTGTAGCCCTGGCATGAGCAGGTTGGCACAGTGATGACACAAATGTCTTCCATGCGATAGTTCCGGAGTGAAAAGCAAGGACGGGTAGTTGGACATGCACTACTAATGAGCTCTAATAAGAGCAAAACTCAAGTCTAGTGCTTCCGAGTGTAAGGTTAACTGAAAAAGCTCAGGAATGCGCCTGAAGGTGGAGTCTAAAGGATGGTTGACGGTGGATTCCGATTGACAACTACTTTTGGGATTCCGTGAAACGAGTGCGATAGTGAATGCAGATTTGCGATTCTTGATTTGTGATTAGTGTTGATTGTTACTGCCATGTCCGTTTATTTATAACTACATCGGTTAGTCAGAATTCATCCGCATAGCTCCCTAGCTCTCCATCAGCGTGGATGGGAAGGTTCGATCTGTTGATTCTTACTATTTAGCTTATAGCATACGTATCTCATTATCACCTCTTTTCCTTTTACATTAAATATGAGCTGTTCTTAGTATTCGAGTGTCTATCATCTCGTCCGATCGTTCAACGAGAGAAAAGGGCTGAGAAATAAGTGTCATGAGCTGTCAAATGTGTGAAACAGGAGCATCCGGCAAGTGACTGTTTCCTTAAAAAAAAACTGACGATTGAGGGGCAGTCGGAGAGCATTAGGTACTACGTTGAATTCATCTGTAATATTCCACTTTAGCATCGGTTGAAACACATACACAATCTGTTCTGGAATTTCAAGTGAAACGATTTAATACATATTATTAGCTTATAATGATAGACACTCAGAGTGGAATCCTGGGGTACCCCATTTACCGGAAATCTGAGTCACTCAAAGCTAAAGAGGTTAATCATAAGAAATATCCAATGCTCAGACAAATAAATGAAAGACATATTTTCGGATTCCGGCACTTTCCTGTGGGCGCTGTTGGGTGCACACAGAGATCAGCAGAAGGAAGTAAATCAAACAACTGTTCACAACTCCAGGCGTGTGAAAAAGTGGTGTCTTTCATGTAATTCGCTTATTTCTGAAAAAGGCAGATCAACCAACCTGTTCTGACACACGGTTATAATAAGTATTTTTAAGAGCCACGGGAGAGTATAAACGGCATTCACCCAGAACAAATGATGAGGCTGGTATTCTCTTTAAACGGAAGATTATGCGAAATTTCATCTGCAGGGTGCCTGGATTCTGACGCATTCAAATAGATTCAATCGGTCCTTTCGAAGTACGTGTGAAGTGTTCACAGTTTTAATTAATTCTAAGTAACCGCCAAAAGAAAGCCTTGCTGAATTTCGTTTACTGCGCAGTACCAGATTTTATACAAGATAGTTGGAAGAAAAAGGGAAACCCGTCTGGGCTAAATTAGCATAGCCTATCCATTTCGTATCCTATCGGTCAGCTGGTCACACGCACACTGAACAGAGCAGAAAACTGGAAATCAATGACCCATGGACAGTTTTCATGTAATTGTTCTTCTTATTCTTATGCTCAACTTCACAACTGAGGAAAGGATAACTGCGACAATAATTATCCCATTGCACGCTCGCCTGAGTTTCAAATCAGCAGGAAGTCAATCGCCGAAGCGCAATTGCCCGCGGGGTATCTAATTCACGCTCGACCGTGTTTAACACATTTTTCCCGCGCGATTCCGATCTGGGCAACCACACACGCGCGATGGCTTTTCTCTAATTCGGAGGGAAAAAACGATTTGGTAAGTAATGCAAATTTGTTTGAACCAGATTTCCGTGCAAGCATTTAGAAGTAAACTAAAGGATTTGGTGTTATGTGAACTGTTGTGAAAGCTCAACATTGGTCCCATATCTGGGATATATTTCACAAGAGAATCTCTCCTTTTGTTCATAGACTATTGATTACTATTTCACGTGTATTTCAATGATTTCGAAATTTCTCTTCTGTTCATCTCTCTCAAACGTGTCCTTGTTCTGCCCCCAGGTGTTTGACTCGCTTCCCCTTCGTTCGACAAATTCTCTATCCCTCTTGTATTTATTCATAAATTCTCTCTGTTGGTCCCCGTTTATTTTAATGTCGGTTTCCTATTCAACTTTGCAGTGCAGAATCTCATCCCTTTATACAAAGCTGAAGTTCACCTCATGCTTAAAAACTACAGTCAACTGTGGACCGGATTTGTATTCCGTACCTTCTCTTCTCCACTGTGTGTTCAACGTCAAGCCATGTGGCTGATTAAAGAACCGTCTTTCACTTAAAACCTACATTGGCCCTCTCATCGCATCTCAATTGCCTTGTTATCTATCTTCTATCGTTACTGTTTTGGCATTTGCCTTTCTCAACTGGCTGCAACAAACCGGAAGTCATCCTCCCCACATGTTTGTCACCAGGTGTTGGACTTCGATCTCACAGTCCTATTTTACTCTTGAATTGAAAAATTGTGAAATACAAACCCATCTCTGTATCTCCAAACACTTATAGTCGTACTCTTTCAAAATAGGATCAACAAACTAGTTCTCATCTTCCCCGAAACAGATTATGTCATTGACCATGGGGTTTGCCCCAGTTTGCTGTAAATCACTTTGTGTGCAATAAAATCTACACAAGAACATAAGGGTTTAGGTATGCGCTGAAGACCATTTTAAAGGTGTTAGTAGTTTTATTTGATTTGGATACTGTTCGTTTGTGTTCCGGGTTTCGATAATCCACCCCATACCTCGGTCACGTGTTTATTTCATTGTAGAATATTTTTGACAAGCCCATCCGGTTTTCAACCGTACATTTGACAACTGCATTCTAACAGACTCCGGTACCTTCCATTTTTCCAGTTTTTTTCACACTGCAAAAGTAAAAACGAAATGCTTTGGATTATGTGACTGGCCAAATATTCAACAGATTTCCATGAACACTCTCTCACAAGGTCAATTATTATGAGCAATCGGAATGAATTTCCTTGATATCTTTAGTTTTGCTTCTGATATGAATTATGGAAATAAGTGTCTTAACTCGTGGTTTGTTGCAGGCAACTCACAGAAGGACAGCATTCAAATTGAGTATACCGGCAGAGGTAGGTGTAATGATTGTAGTAGTAGTAGTAGTAGTAGTACGCACGGAATTCGGAACACGAACTACGCAATAGGAATCACAGGACACGAATCTAGGATCAGCTATCACGGACTGAATTACGGAAGCACTAGACCGCAATGGAACTAGTTCGGAATATCCCACGTGAACGAGACGCGAGGAAAAGGCCACAAGACCAGCAAATCGTAGTTCGTTTATTGGAAGAAGTGAAAGCAATTAAATAATATGTACAAAAGATCATTGGTCATCTAGGCTTCTACCAACCATATTGCAGTTTTGCTTGGATAATTCTGCTTCTGTCTGCACTGTTTCGGATTGGCTGGCACAACCCGCCTATGGCGTGTAGTCAGAAGACGTAAGCGTGTCATTGACGTCACCTTTCAAATTTGAAGAATCGTACGTGTCCGAAAACTGTGACGCGCCGCTCCAGGGTAGGCGTCATCTCGTAGGCCTGGAGCACCACAGTGGGGCTATTGACTTGGAACAAACCTCAAGTGGCACATTCGAGCTCCACTGTGTACGGAATTTGCAAACATCCCAAGGAAATTGTTTAAATTTATGATGCTATATCTCAACGCCTTTTAACTTTGCGGTAGACAAAACGTCTTACGAACCGAGTACTATACCTGATATACTTTATAGCGAATGAAAAGCAATCTTGTTGCAAAACAGAGCTGTTACTGATAGAATTCATTCCAAACTGGAGTTCAGTGACATGATGGGCCATCGATTAACATATAGAAAGACACTATCAAATTCTATCTCTGACGGAAATCTTCTATACAGATAATTAATGACTACAGAGATAGACATTCTTCTATGGCCTGGATGTGTGTTGCCCAGTTGTGTCCTACGGAGTGAAACAGGGAGCACTGTTGCCACGGACGGTGAATTTCAGCAGTTGCCATCCGGTACTACTTATTGCATATTACACAACTGGGTTTGATTATTGTATGAGTAGTGTAAAGATCAAGCAGTTTAGAAATGTTCACCGCGTCAGTCAATTCAACATTCACTGCGTTATATACTATTGCTCTCCCCCGTTAGACCCCTATCGCACGTTGTAGTAAATGTATCTTTAGTTCGGATTATCTTTTGATCATCGATCCTAGACCATTGCATATTCATTCTTTAACAAACCACTTGACCCCAACACATTTGATACACTTAAATGAACCATTGGAAATCTGTTTACCTAAAGCTACTATGACTTTATTCATGTACAGCATGATGTGATATTACCCATGTCCCCACAATTGTTATTAATCCAACGTTAATATGCATAGTTCTTTATTGTGAAAACTGACACCGAAAATTATCTTAATTGGGTTCTGAACCGGATTGCTCATAACTTGAGGTATGTTGTACATATCGTTTGTTTATCTGTGCCTCAGTGAGTGAAGATTACCGAACTCGTGTTCGATTCGCCTGGATTCGGGGACGCGTTTTCTGCGTGCCACTCTATCGCTTGAAGTCAAACCAGTGCAAGCAATCATCAAGGTCATCATGATGATCCTCTGATATCCTCCCGAATCCGAAAAGACATGCTGGCTCCAACACCGATCGATCCTTCCAATGAGGGTTGCATCTCAAAGAATGCCAGTACAACCTCGCAAATTACCATCATTGTTCCAAACAAGCCGGTGGTTAGTAGTTTGACTCATTAACCGCATTTGGATGTCTAGCAGAAAAGATTAGCCTCGCGATAAACGTTTCATTCCCCCTAAGATTTGACACAATATCCACCACTGGTCGAAGCCTGCTAGTTATTTTCCGGTATTTCCATAGCAATCAGGTAGAAAGCCTAATGATGAAACTTCACTGTGTATCTTCTAATAAAAAAGGTACTATTACAAAATGTGAAATGAAGTCCCAGTAGAAGTACTTTATTGCCTTGACTTTAATTTAAATGAAGCAATGTGGTATGAAATATAGTGACCGATTCCCTTTTAAACTTTGATACACTTTTTAGTCATAGAGTTAGGAGAATCGGGACCACCCACGTGGTGCTACAATATGGTTCAAGGACCGGCCTTTATGCACTCGACCCTGGTGGTGCAAACAGGCTTGCGCGTAAACTGACTCACAGAAAAAACGAAACGATAGGACTATGCAAATGTTTGAATTCAAACCGTGTCTTTTTCAGGCGTCGTTGAACTTCACGTACTAGTTTCATCCAAGTGGGACCATGCAAACCACTGCTTGGTCCTTTAGAATCAGTGGGAATCAGTGCGCAAGAAAGGACCCTCACATTTTTCTACCTGTTCCTGATCCTTTATTTTCCGGCTTAACCGTTTCCGGTCTGGTGAGGTACAACAAACCGAATCTCATAACGGAACTATTTACGTAATTGGTTAGGCCTAATTATAGAGGCAGGTTGGAATCGAAACAGCATATGGCTTCTTATTGCAGTGGGCTTTGTCATTGAGGAAGTTACAAATCAGATGAATCATTGTGGAAAGCAACACGCTGGCTGGTTCTGTCTATGTCGAAGACTAACTATTGATAACACATACCACCTGGAAAAACATAACCCATATGCACCAAAACGCCTAATACAACTATTTGTCGAGCCCCATCTCAGATAACTTGCATCAACGTTGGTCGCATTTTGAAATATCGCCCCAAAATTTGTCTGTGCCTCGCGTTAGACTAAAGTCAACACGCACACTCATGATAGTCAGACGATAAAATAAATTGGACATGTGAGGCTTCAATAAGTACAAATCACTTATCGATAGATTCGAGTTTTGAAAACAATCTCGAAAAAGGATCTATGCCGCTTGTTTCGTATCACCGCGAACTCGGTAAGTCACGCATCGGAGACGGAAACGGTGCATGAGCTGAACACTTCGTCGTAAATGATACGACAAACACTCAAAACGGTTGGTTGGGTGAAATACAGGAAAATGAGAATGTGCATAGCTCACAAGGCATTACAAACAGAAAAACGTTTATTGTGTGCTGAAACCCATGTCTACGTTAGAGATAGAAATACATTTCAGCAGAATGCACATAACCCGTGGAATTTCGTACACAGGATTCATGAATCACGAATCGCAATCGCGGATGAAGTTCGGATTCGTACTGACAAGAATTTACCGGAATCACCCGTCATTCAGAGGGAGGAACAAGGCCACAGAAGTAGCGGTTAATTCATTAAAAGAAATCAACTGGAATAAATAATATGTACAAAGAAATGTCATTGTTTAAATAGCTCTTCAGCAATAGCCTGCTTGTATTCTCTTCGTCACGCAGCTTCTTTTGAACAGCACGGCATCTGATTGGTCGATACTATTGCCCTGTGTTTCGTTGTCCGGAAATAGCAACTTCTTGACTGACGTTATTTCCGATCACCGCAAACTTATACTGGTATGATTTGCGGAAAGAAGAGCGGTTCTTCGGTAAGTCAGTTAACGATGTAAACACCTTGACGACATGGGTTCTGTTCGCGAGCATCGACCAAACCCGGTTCAACATATTACGTGGGCTGTTAAGTGCTGATACATACATTCACGCATACGAGAGGTGATTTATGGCAGCCTGTGGCCTTTTCCTTGCGTCTCGGTTACGTGGGATACTGTTGTGCAAGTGCCAGTGTGATTCAGAGTTTTCTTGGCGTCCGAGGTTCCTCAAACGGTATTTGTAATCCGTGATCTGTGCTACATCAACCATTACACGTAGTTATGTAAATAGAATGTGATGAATTTTGCCATGCACCGAGGAGATGAAACGTGAACTGAAAAGTTGACTAGCGCTGTGCAGACCTGGTTGAATGGGATCTGTGGATGAGAGCAAACCAGGTCCAAAAAGCTGTACGGTGCCTCCCGTTCGAATAACCTCATCTGTGATTTCGGTTTCGCGCTTCACTATAAGTGCTATTGTGACGCACTATGACTATTCGGATCTTAAAATAAAATGCCAATTCCCAGCGGTCTTATGTCACCTCATAGGTTAGAACAAATCACCAGGCGACACTACTTGACAAGAGCTGGACGTCAAATTCTCGACGTGTTCATGACTAAAATACCCTTTTTTCAAATTAAAGAGCGCTTCGTAACGACACACCTCAGACAGAAACGAACTCCGGGAAAACACGTTCTAAGAAACGCAATTCACAAAACGTTGGCAAAGTTAATTGTACCTGGTGATATCCCATAAAGCTATTTGATAAAGGAAAAAACCATTGAATGACTAAGACAAACTTTAAAGCATGCTGTTCAAACATACTAAACGTGGCACTCACCACAGAAAAAAGCTCGGACCGCGTCCGTGCCCACAATCGAACCCATTCGAATTCGAAAGGCTTTTCATCTGTGAATAACACATTTGTTCTTTTTATAGAAAAAAATATATAAACCTTTAAACGTTCGTTCTACGTGGAAGCGTAAGTGGCCACAACACAACTAAGAAACTACGGGATGTGATGGTTTGCTGAACGATCCAACTATCATTGCATGCTGAGTGAGTTGGGATGAACAAACATAATTTCGCTTGATCGACGAATCCATTTTTACTCAGGAAATGTGCTGGTTATTGAAAAATGGAGAGAGAAAAAAGAAACATCTTTTTCTATCGTTATGACAGCACACGGTAAAATCTATAGCCACGGCAACAGTGAGGACGCGTGTTGTCTGTGGATCAGTAGCAAAGTCCAGATCGATAAATCGAACAGAGGCACGCGATTAAGTAGCCAAAATGCATTCCCCAAAAATGCACGCAAATAACGGGAGTGGCATCGTGGCAGCTAGTCAAAACTCAGTATACGGAATCCGGGGGAAAGCAACCGCCTGGAAGCGCTTCACTGTAACCTGTAGGCGAACGAACAGCCTGAGAACCGGACGACCATCTAAGTGCGGTGTACATAAAAGGCGTGCATGCAGAAGTCGTTTGTTAAGCCCATTAGAGCGGTATAAAGCATATCTAAGCCCACAGAATTGGCACTTGGCAGCCAATTGCTACGGTACTAAGACCTCGCGACAGTGAGTCCTTTTACGATGCGAAAATAACAGCGGTGCCAAATTGTGTTCGGGGCAGAGAACTCAGTAAAGCCGGTAAGTCTTGAAACATGTGTTCAGGTAAACTATTCATGGTAGTGTTTTCCCAAAGGGAGGGGAAGGTCTTTTAGTAACGATCATTTGCCACCAGGGCAATGTAAATGTACGGAGGTAGTGAGCGCTTCTTCATAAATTCCCTCAAGCGTGGACGGGAGCTCTGTTTTATGGTTTAACCTAATCACTGTGTGTGCGTTTTACTTTAGTGGCAAAAAAGTTACCGTTGTTTTCTTCTCAACATGGTGTGTATGAAGAAATAGGCATCAGAGTGAACGCTTTTGAAATCGGATTTTTAGTGCGATAACCGGAAAACCATATGTGCATCGATTAGTCTTCTATATAGATACTCCGCAAATTTCGTTGATGTTGGCCAGTAAATGCGTAATTCTTGTTGTTTATGCAAGCTATTCAGATAGATAACAAGTCTCAGTGTCAACAAAGTGTCCGCACTGATTGCCAGCCGATGCAGCAAATTTCAGACTGGCTGTTTGGATTGTATTTTGACCTTAAGGTCTGCTTGACCTTAACGAATTGCCCCCTCGGGGTTATCATGAACTGTGCATACACAATCAAAGAACTTCTGACATCTTGTGGATCCAAACAAATAAGAGAAATGGATAATTATGGACACCAAGATCAATCAATCATGATGGATACAAATTATGCAGACAGGAAATAACCGGCAGAATCTGCTGTATGTTTTCCGTCAGCGGTGAGATGCAAACAGGTGTCAAGATCTTTCTCACGTCAACCTCGATAATCTATTCAAGTTGTATATATCTATCCACTTGGATAAAATATATTGTTCAACTGGCTCCCAGTTAACGATTACAAGGGCTCAAATGAAGATTTTGAAGGTCATATGAAAAACGCGATAACTTCAACCTACAAGAATCTCCTTTAATCTAAACACAGATAAGCGCGATTAGTACGGTGCATTGATACAGACCAAGTTCAATTGTGCGGATGCATGATATTGATTCGTGTTTATCACGACGTACACCCTGCGACAAACGTATTGTACCGCTGTAATGGTTGAGTACGCCGATTACGAATCGCGTATCAAGAACCTCGGACGCCACGAAAACTGTCAATCACACTGGCACTTGCACAACAGTATCCCACGTAACCGATACGCAAGGAAAAGGCCACAGAGGTAGCAGTTCGTTTATTGGAAGAAATCAAAGGGGTTAAAAAACATGTACAAAAGTAGTCTATTGGTTATCCAGGCATCTACCAATCTTGTGGTCGTATTCTTGGTATCGTGCAGATTTTTTCTGAGCCGTCCGGCTTCTGATCGGTCGGTGCAATCGCCACAATGTTTGTAGTCCAGAAGCTGTTACATGTAGGCACTTTGTTGGTATCATCTGGGTATTTTGACTGGTCACACTTTCCCGGAAACTGTAACCTGTCGCCTCATGGCTTGTGTCATCACGTAAGCTAGAGTCAACGTGATAAACCAAGATGGAAAGAAAACTCCTTGTAGACTATCAAGGTCTTGCCTTTTTTGCAGAAATCACATTACCGCCATGATGCAGGTAGCCGAATGCATCTATTTTGAATCTCCTGGAAAATAACCTGCTTTGTTTAATAGATAAATAAATGTCTTTTACTCCTTTGTATTTATTGAATATAGAAATGTACAGTCAACATTCTGGAAGGGGAGCTGCAGCCATACAAAGGCTGCCTGGGAAGACGGACGGCGGTGAAGCGATTCGAATCCGGGACTTTCAGGTCACAACTTGGTGATCTAACTACTTGGCCCCCACCGCCGGCGAAGCAATCTTACCACATTGAGCCCACAAAAGCAATTCTGAAGTACCTTATCATACGGCTTCTTAACGTTGAATCATCTAAAACTTTGTTTCCGCCTCAGTGATGTTATGTGGATGTTTAAATATGTTTTCTCTGCCGCACGATATACAAATTGCACAACTACATATTTAAGTAACCAAGAGTAAGAAATCAAATGATAACGACAAACAGACGGAGCTCTATAGCAAATCAATCCACCTGACAACGGAAGGCGTATTATTCGATTGCATGGAACGTTTTGCCTGCTTGAAGTGTGTGTGTTTGGTGGTGAGGGTGGGGGTTGGGGTGGGGTGTTAAGTGCACAATCTTTTGAAATAACGTTCGTGGAGGATAACGATAAAAATAAAAACCAGATGATAAGTGCTCACAAAGTTTTATTGATGTCCGTAATCCTCACCCCACCTGATCCTCGTTCATGGTTATCCGGGGACACATAACAAGACACTTCTCTTCTTTATTTTGCTACGTTTATCACGGAAAATGGGAAGAAAATGGGAATACGATACACTCCCTCACCCCCAGTCCACAACGCTCATCATAACGAGACAGTTGCTCACCGGCGAATTTCATCGGTCGTCATTCAAAATCATAATTCTCAAAATGTAGACAAGCGTTCTAAACCGATTATTCGGCGCACACATTTTACACACTCTCACAAACAGGAACATTTTTACCAGAAACAGCAGCGTTGCGTTTCCCCAAAAATGATGATCTCACCAACCAACACACACCCCTCCCTCGCAAAGGTCTCCTATCCTTGAAAGGCAGAGCGTGAGCGATATAGTGGGGCACGGGGCACTTATGACACGTGATTAATCAGGGCAATTCATAGCGAGTGTGCTCGAAATGCCATTACTATTCCCCAGGCAGCAGAATGAAAATGTGAGCGGATTGGTGTGAGGAAGGAG
>UZAN01040593.1:28868-40891 GCA_900618425.1 Echinostoma caproni
GAAGGGCGTTCAACCGCCTTACTTCACTTTTGATCGTTGCGTCTCAGTCCTTTTCCCACATTTAAATGCACGTTCCTTTCCACGGCGAAGACGTTTAAAAAAAGGTGGTGATATTCTGCCATGTTGAAGGAACAAAGTTATCACAGAACAGCATATCTCAAAAACACTGTTTAACACTTCTGTTAGAAATGTCACACTTGACAGGCAGGTTGTGTTTAAAGGAAAACAGTCGGTAACTACCTTAAGAGACGATTCAAGCAGGGCAATATTGTCTGGGGAAAGATCTCGCTGACGGAACATGATGTATTTTGGTAGAGTAAAATAAAAATGTCCTGATTGTGAGTAAATCTTAAGTCTGACCAGGATCAGGTTGTAGTCACTGGTGCCTAAGGGGGAGAACTGTTTGGTGGAAAAATTGTCAGCGTGGTTTGTGATTATGAGAGTTTCCTCTAGCCGGTTCAATAATCAGGTCGCTGAGGTTTAGACACAATAAAGGGTGCAGGGGTCGTGATTAAAGTTGCCAGCTATTAAGTGCAAGCTGTCAGCAAGAGATGGGGCAATAACCGGTAGGCAATTATCATAAAATTTGTCAATGTTTGACAATCTACACTGGGGTGGAATGTATAAATTAGTGATGGCGTTTTCTGCGTTTGCAGTATTTATGCGCTTGACTAGCAACTGACACTCCAAACATGGCAATATGGTTTTTCTTAATAACATTCTTAATTTTAACATGAATTCCTTTGTGTATATGGTTAAAGCACGCATGTGTAGCAATTTGGGTAGATAAATTCCAGAACGCAACGGTGGCGAAAAATTGTAGCGCAGCCGTTCAAGGGGCGAGCGTTTGTTCTTTTGTGGTGGTGGCCCGGTGGTAACCTTACCAAATGATCACCAGGGAGATGTGTGTTCGAATCCCACCACCATCGCCTGATTTTCTCCCATTGTATTTTGAATGGCAGCTCTTTGATTGGCCGCCTCCCCCTTCCTAAGAATTATATCTTTTTATGTTCAATAGAAGGACTTAAAAATGAGGGGATAAAGAAAGAAAGAAAAATGACCTTCAATGGTTGACCTTGAAAAGTGCGGCTTGTTGAATAAGCGTTTTGTAGTGTCACCATCCTTAAACCGAGTCGAATATCCGGGAGCTTTTGGAATATGGTTGAAGCCGACAGGCAAATAATTTGAGTGACACATAAACCCGATGAATCGGTTCCTGACATGTGCAAGTGCTTCGATGTGAACATGGATCAATATTATCGCATAGACAACAGAAGTTCGTATCAAGACGTGTTTGCTGAAGTCATACTTTTCCAGGTTAGTACAGCATCTGCTCAAGTTTGGTCATAGAAAACATTCAGACTTCATTAAAAATTACGTTTCTACATTAATAGAGTCTCTGTGCGGGTCACGTTCAGGGTGAAATTCATTCACTTCACGCTCGACAGTTAGGATTTGAATATCGTCGAAAGCATTTCCGTCTTGCAAACAGGGATACGTTAGCTACCTCGAAAGTGGACGTCAGTAGCTAAGGTGTTGCATGTAGTATAGAAAATTCACAAAACCTGGTGGACTCCATGCAAAGACGATCTTTTCCAGTGCTCCAAAACCGAGAGAGACAAACGGAACACATCTGTACAAGTAAAATAAATGTATCGTGCATAGGAGTTGCTGTTATAAAAAAATGATTAATTCCTGAAGCACGGTTGTACATGATGCACCGTCGTAAACATCGAGAGATTACACAATTTACTGGCATTAGACCTCTAGATGCAAAAAAATAAATGGATAAAACTATGGCGTTTGCGACCGATTTATCTCAATATAATATTCCATCCAGTGAATGAGGCTCGAAACACTATGAATTAGGAAAAGACGCTTGATGAATGTTCGGAATTTGTACGGATTTGGTGAAAAACTATATCTATCTATCTATCTATCTATCTATCTATCTATCTATCTATCTATCTTATTTATATTTATTTGACGGTTTCAATCAGGTCAAGAATTAGTATTTTCATAATCCACTTTTGTTATCTTGAACTATTTGATTCTTCGTTTCATTTATGCTCCTATTGTGCTTTTCTAACCCTCGCTAACAGGAAGTGGAGCGGCGATCATCTGGAAGCAGCATTTTTTGCTGATAAGACTTTCTGCCTAGGCCAGGAACAGTGGTTTCATTATTTCAACATTGACGTGATATTTGACGACCCATTTCCACCTGGTTACCAAGATAACAAGTTAGACCGACAGAAGACCAACTTGATGTGATCCCGTCTCGGACGGAATGCGTGCTTTGGTGCGCTAAAGTCTACGTATATCGGGGTTTACGCAACAGGCTAGTTAACAAAGTTGAGAAAAAATTCAAACCGACAAACTTCATCGATCGACCTGTGCGTGTTTGTGTGCGTAACGTGAAGTGAGAGTGAGCGAAGGGAGGAGGGCCGGACGTGATCTGAATCGAGGGCTGACGCAACATGAAAGCACAATGGGAGAATTTCGAGTTTTTTTTATTAATCGAGACTTCTATGCTGATGTAAAACAATTTATGATGTGGGCAGGGCAAGCATGTAGTTCGTTCATCTCATGTTTCGCGTTAACTTACGTCTTCACTACGAATGCCGACGAGAACGTAAGGTTGCACATCTGGGTTAAGTCAGTGTAATGTGCTTTTACTGATGTGCTAAGCTTGACCTCACTCCATTCAATCTGTGACGACAGCGTCTGATGCAAATGTTATATCTGTTGGTTCATTTAGTTGATGATTTTGAAATAAACTATAGGACCTATTTACACTGATAAAACTACTGTGTAGTGCCCCAACAATCTATTCGCTTTTACAAGCATGTTATTTAAAACGTTCAGGTAACCTATGAATGCAACAGGCTAGTATTTTCCATTCAAACAAATTCAGACGATACCAAATGATGGTATAGCACTATAGTGACAGCCTATCCGTCAGTGCAACCTGAGGGATCTATTTCAATGAATTCACCGAGTTCTGTCAGTTCGATACCGATTGATTCGTGTAAAAAGCGACCGCATACGGCCTGACCTTGAAGGACTAATCCCCGAATCGATTGAAATACAAACAGACATAAAGATACAAGACAGTCACGTAGTGTTCGACCTAGATGTGCGAGGTCATACGGTTAGCCAGGACAACAGTTTCAGTGGTATCATGTGTTAAAACTGAAAAAATCAGCCGCATGATTTTATAATAGGTTGATAATATCGCAAGCCTTATTTTGGTTCGAAAATGGAAGAAAAATTCGTATGAGCTGTTTCGAATAATAACGACATCTGGTATAGGATTTATTTTGGCATTCTCTCTACTCTATCGCGTGCTTCGGTTCAGATCTTCAGAAAACAAGTTTGACGAAGGGTCTCTGGAGTTGTATACTCGTCCAAACTAATCAGTACCCATTAGTTTCTGGCTACTTCTATGCCAAACGTTGTTTTCCAGCATATTTATGCATCGAAAGCTGCAAAATCTCGGACGATATCCCAAAAATCGAAGCACACCATGTGCGATATTCCGTTTGCATGCTACCAACGATTTGCACTCCGAATTAGTTTATGACCAAAAACAGACGAATCGAAGTGTTCCAAATAACACTAATGTTCTTATACATGGTTATAAGTATTTACAACAACTTGTACACGACGACGGATGCCTCTTCAGTAATTGATCTTCGTCATTACGGTAATAACGTATGCTATCCTTTTATTCCCAATTTTCCCGAATGCGGTGTCAAATCGCATGTCCTATGAAGACAGTTTAGTATTTCTGTACACGACATTTGTAGTGGACCGCAGTTGGTTGTTCCACCCTCACTTTTATCCAAGTTGTTATCGTGTCAACGAAGCGTTAAAGTCTCACACGCACAGGGTCTTGTTGTGCAATGCAGTTGATGCAAGTTAAATGCTATGTCACTTGCGTTACTCAGACCGGGATACGCCTGTGAAAACACGATTTTTTTTAAACAATAGACGACTTGAGTGACCTGGTAACACCAGTCTAATTAAGAGTGACTGGTCAGAGTTACTGGCAGTGGAGAGAGCGGGGTGGTGTCGAGTGGATAAGTCGGTTATTCGTATTTGTTTTAGCAACTCAAACACAGGTCTTCAACTAGTTCCCAGTCTAATTTGAGAGCTCTCCTCACAATGCGTAAGTCAGTAACTCATTAACAGTTCGGTGAATTGAAGGTTTCACATCACAAAGGATGATCTAATTTGCGCATTTCGGAAGGCTACAAAGTCGGAACGCTGATAATACAGTTTGTGATTTCAAACATTGACTGTTTAGCTAAATACAAAGCTGCGTGAAATTCCAATTCGATTTTACGATTTTACGGATATAGTGGCATTTTGCCGAAAGACAGTCGCTACTGATGTCGGTACATCACGTGGTATATGCTTGTGCGCATAAAACAAAGTGGAGCACATCATGACTTAATTTGTTTGTCGGTAGTCTGAACTCAGAAGCGTATTACACACACACACACACACACACATATATATATATATAAACAGTGTAATATTATTTCCATGATTACAAGGATCGTAAAATAGAGTAAAAAGCACCGTCAAAACTAGTTTGGTAAACAAGTTAGGCACAGATTACGGACCATGAACCACGGTAGAAACTGAACCACAGGATCTCTCTAGAAATCGTACGCTGGAAGTTCCGGTCAGTCAGGCTGACAGGAAAAGGTCACAGAAATAGCAGTTCGTCGACTGAAGGAAATCAAGTAGATTTAATGGGTGGTAAATTGAAATATCATGGGTCAAACGAGTATCAACCACTCGCAGTCCTTGTTCTTCGAGCCATTTGAATTCTGTTTGAACAAGATGTCCTTTGGTACGCTAACACTTCTGGCCCCGTGGTCTGATGTCCAGAAACAGAAAAGCGTAGCAGGTGGCTGGCGCTATCTCGGGGGGTTGACAGACCGTACTTATGTACTATAGAATGCCGCTTCTGGAACCTTCTTAGTCTTTTCTTTTTCATTTTACTTTCTTTTATTGACTATACAAAGATACAATTTCCAGAAAGGGGAAAGTAATCACTCAAAGAGCTACCATACAACACACAAATGGGGAAAGTCAGGCGGTGGTAGTGGGATTCGAACACACATCCCCGGGGTGATTAATTGGCGACGTCACCATCGGGCCACCACCGCTGGTTGTTTTCAATATTTGGGAAAAGTGTACGACATACGAGGAGTCAGTTACAACGTGCACCGATTTTTATGCCGAGAGAACTACGTAATAACTGAACGCTAAGGAAAAAGGAGAAAGTGATTCCCAGAACCTGTAGTCAAAATCAATGGGATTAATTTTGGGATCGTATAGGAAGCTAATACTGGCTCGATAAACGTTCAAAAACAAAACGGTGGCCTAGCGTAATTATAGAACGGGATTTTACTTATTTGTTTCAGATTTGCCGATCGGGGCCTTTTAATCCCTATTGGATTGGTGCTGTGAAAGAGCACTACAAGTTTACAATAATAATGAATCATGAAGTGATGAAAACATGTGAAAAGCCTTCTACTCGTGTTAAGTGTCGCTAGTACTCCGTAGATTACCAGATCGTCTCGGAAACCATCAATTTTATATCTGATACAAGCGCATTGCGTTCAAGGACTGCTTGCAACAAGGTAAGTGATTAAACGAGCTCAGGGAATTGAATAGCAGATCCAATGAGAATGCTGAACATTTCAAATAGATTAAAATCATCTTGCGTTTGTCAAGTTTGGGCTGTTCGGCGTTTAGGGGATAAACGTGGACTGTTTCAAGTCCGATAAACAAGACTGATTGCATCAGTACATGAATCGACGACCTCAAGCATCCAGAGAAAGTTAAAGGTGAAAATGTTTTTGGCCCCCTTCGAGATAGGAACATCAATTTCAGACTTGGTCAAAATTGAACTGACGAAAACGAAATTATTTGGTTTGTACGAACACATATTCCTGTTTATTGGCATTCTGTTCAATTTATTCCTTCAGTAAATACTGTGATTCGAAATTATTTTCTGCAGTGGGGCAGAAACGAACGACATGGTGACTGCATTCTGCGTGAGAAGATATCCGCGTGGACTGGATACAATTTCATTCCGAAAGCGGTTTGTGTGTTCCGGCCCAACTTGGAGTAAATTTGCCACAGAGCAGTTGTCAGAAAATATTACGAACATTCTTTGAAAAGGACACGTGAGCGAACGCAGATAAATGTTCCCTTATGCCATTTGGAGGAACCATTCCGCCATCTACATTTTCGTTTCATCACCTTCTGGAATCAGTGAGTCATACAACCCAATTGATGAAATGTCTGATTTGTGTTCTACACTGATCTGTGTGTCACACCTCAGGGTTCGGGCTACGTGTCTCTGTGGGGTGTTATCCCTGTATGACTAATGGTCCAACTGAATTGAAACCGGTAGGTACGCAAAGCTTACCCACCCACTCACGCTTCCGACATTTTTATGGCTATCCGCTTGAGTGAGTACGTGCACGTGCCCTACTCCCGCACGAATACAAGGCAAGAGGATCAGGCTGTGTATCAGAACACTGACTCAAGTGCTTGAGCATTACACAAATGTGTCTATGAACTGGTTGCTGCATATACTTTACTAAAATTTTGTGAGGTGATTCAGTTCGACTTACTGCGAACAGAAAGAAGGTACAGTGAACTCTTTCCATCAATACTTGAATGCGGAATCGGGATTCAAAGACCCTTCTTTTTCCTTTTCATTTGCACCACGCATACGCAATATATTTTTAGATGAATCAAAGTATGGGCAAAGAGTAAGATATTAAAATGAGGGCGAATGACTGCGATTTTGGATTACCACTCATTAATATTTATTTATTTACGGTATCTTGTGCATGTAAGAACGTGATCTTAAATACGTAAGATAACGTTTTTTCCTTATTGTTTTTATATATGTATACAAAATTTTGACAGTGAATTACGTTACTTCTTTTTGAATAAATCGTCCAACAGCTGATTTTCGGAAAAGATGGGGGTTTGAACACGTGACCCTCAAACAAATGTTCCGCTGACCGAGATAGCTTGATGTCTGGCAATGAGAAACGTCCACTAAAAAATTGATTTTCAGCAATATGGACTGGGTTTTACAAGTTGTTGGTTGGTTGGTTGGACAAAGGATGTTCCTCATCATAACCATAATCAGACATTTAGTTTCCGGTTTCACTGTAACTTTCGGTTCACTATGTCAACGTTTCCCCTCAATTACGTATTGCCAGTAAAGTCTATTTCTCGCTTTCCAAGGAGAAAATTCTTTGTATCGATGGTTCCAAATGTGTCGTTTCCTTGTCCGGGATATGTGACGACGGCTAGGCTGTGCATGAATTTGTGCAGACAGCATCTCTGATTTTGAAACATTTCATCCATGCCATTCGATTTTTATGAAGCTCAGTTGCCGTCATTGTTTTCTTTTGCAAAATGCATGAACTAAATTCCGATAGGTTGGACTCGGAATTACTTCTACCGCCACCAGGCTGTTGGATTGGATTGACGAAGCTTCAATCATACTGGAGCTGAGACGAAATGTTTTCAAGTTGACTGTTCTGTTCTGTTCTTACAACCAAGTTGACTAGTTATGATAAAAAGTGGAATCGAATTATGAGGATAAATTAAAGTGAAACACGACTGTGACGAAAATGACTTTTATATTTATTGTCACCTTTGCATTCGTGAACACATGTAACATTCAGGCTCGGTCCGAATTACACCGGTTTTATTCGGAGACATCCCATTGCATTAGTTTGTCTAGTACAGTTACTGAAAACTTCCCGCAAAGTATTGTTTTATCACATCCAAAAGTGAATTTATCTCTGTGACGGCAGAATTTCGCATGTGAAACAAGCACCAAACATTTGACTTGATTACCGTGCTCATTGTGTACCGTAATTGTGGCTAACGGCGAAAGACGAAAATATCCGGCTATCGTGAAAACATGTGAATTCCCGAGCAAAGCCGGACCCAAGGAACTCGATTTATTCTGTTAGTGAGAGCATTTTGAACTGCGAAGCTGACAATTTTGACGAAATAAATTCCTGTGATGTTGACTTGTCCTGAGCTGTTCGGAGCCTTTGGGGATAGCCGAATGAGAAAGCACATTGAAGTTTCTACCCCTTACATGCACGTTCGAAACTCGGTATCCCTAATGGATGCCCAATGTTGATTATTTCGAGTAAGCAAAGAGCAGGTGTAAGTCACTTCCAAGACTTTTCAGTGATGATCGAATTATTGCATTTACAAGAGGAATGCTTGTTCATAAGCTGAACCGTTTTGAATTATGAATGATCATAGTTGCAGGAAAAAAGACTACATCGCTCGTACTGCACGATTTATGTCCAGGACGATTTCGCTGCATCTCAGCATGGTGCGTGCTCCTAAAACTCTGTGTTCATATATGTCTTTGGTGTGATAACAAAGTATAGTAAAATACATTAAAGTAGACAAAAACAAAATGTACGGAGGGGTAAAAAGACCATATCAACAGGATAAAGATAAAATGGCACACGGTCATTTTCTCGACGCGGAAGATGGACCTCAATCCGTTGATAGCAATCGCATCGGCAAACCTTGGCGATTTTAGAATTCGCGATTTGTGGACAATCCGAAATGTCGTTCTTCGATCGAGCTGGTGTTGCATCATCTGAAGCTGTCAAGCTATCTATGGTTGATCAGACGGCTCATATTAACAACTTTGAACTAAAGACACAATGCAAACCGTAATTTTGGAGCTGCCGAAATCGTTTCTCTCGCAATCCTAGGTTTGCTTTGCTCAATAGCGAACGCTTCGGAGTAAGCGTTGTTTTTTTTCTATTTCGTTATTTTACTTTCCATTGTTGAACACCCAGCGATACACTTTCCAGGAAGGGAGAAGCGGTCAACCAAAGGGCTGCCATGCAACATATATGGGAAAGCTCTTGCAGTTCTTGTTCAGTTTTGTCCTTCGTGCAACTCCACCTTTTTCCGTCAAAAAACGTCACTTCAACCCCACACATATAATTCAGGGGCTTCATNTCTAAGTGCAAATATCGACCTGTCCGGGTCTCCTGTCGGTGAACAGGTCGATCAACTGTTCCATCTTCTCTTCTGTTGCTGCTAATGTCAAATAAATGTAGTGTGTTGTAGGCCTCAATTTCCATTGGGACGCGAACATTTAGATGTAAACTATTGAGTTTAACTACGAGGTTTGAGAACAACATTTTCGGATGCACAAATGTTTAATTTGTTACACAAACATAAGCCTTTGTTTTTCTCAAAGAATTCTCAACCAGCGTTCAGGTTTACTTGTATGCGCCTAAACCATTTGATGAAACAGCTCGAACATGCTGAAGCAAGGAACCTTTTGAACAGTTGAATGGAGACCTCCACTGTAGCTGTCAAACACTCGTATTGGATCCCGAATCATTCTCTTGACATTGACCAAAAATCACATGGAGTCAGGTCTGGACTGTACGGTAAGTGGCCAACCTCTTGGATGCCTTATCAGGGCAGAAAATCGCCGACGACATAAGACCTGAGTGTTTATTTCTGTCTTTATAATCGTAGAAAATCATCTCTCTCCAATGACATCAATTTAGTTTCATCCCTACAATTCGAGTATCGAGACCCTTATGATTTACGAGCAGTGCTCAGATGTTGATATTTGTTTCTGTGAGTTACCATCATTGAACAATAGTCACAATCGATTACAGTTCACGTTTTCGTTTTATCTGCAACACGTACAGCGTGTACAGCGTAACAATAACATTTTACTCAGTCCTGTTGTGATTGTCGTTGCTTCTTCTAATGCTTTCTCTATAACAAGGATATCGTCGATGCAGCTACTGCACAATATGGTACGTTTCAGAATGCTGTTTGCGTTTAGTTCGAGATGTGCCCTAAACACATCTTCCAGGCTGGGTCTAGCAGACGGACCATGGGGATACCATCGATTAGATTGTACGCATTTCCTTGAAAATTGATATGCATATTTCTTTTCCAAATTGATCTCTGTAAAGACTTTGTTCCATAGTTATGATAATAACAATAATACTAATATCAGCAATATCATCGCTCGAAGGCTTCCGAAGAACAGTTTGGAAAGCAGGACGAGACTTGCCACGAGTTGAGTGACAACGAAATAACGGCATATTTCACATCACCATCACTTCAGTGTTTCTCCGCATAGTGTACTACATAAACCTCCTTCATCGTCATGGTGATATAATTCAAGTTCAGCGGTTTCAATGGTGAACATCATTGCGACCCATGGATTGACGTATTTACGGACAATTCAGTTCAGCTTGGATCATACTATGCACAGTGTGGATATTTTCGCGTCGTACGCGAATAATTACCGAGAAAAAACGGCTAAGCGCCACGAATAAACAATTGTGAAACAGAGCATTCCAGGAGAGAAAATTAATAAACTTCAAGTGTACAATTTACGCTACTGTTCGAATTTATATTCACAAGTGTGTTATTTGTTCCGTCAGGGAAGATTTGAGATTTATTCAAAGATATATGTTATTAGCCTCAAAGTGGAAATCGGCCCCAAGCTATTTGAAGTTGATGTGAATCGTTCTGGGAAGATGGATTTGAGGTACATTCTGTTCGTCCCACGTGTGAAGAGAGTGAGCGCAGGGAACAGGGGGGACATTTGAATACAGAGCACTCATTTTTGTGAAAGACGTTAAACCTCAGTCAAGAAAAAAATAATGAACCCAAAATCAATTTACGAGAGCAGTTGGCTAAAGTTAAGAAAGTGAATCAACGCATGATATTCCGAAAATTCCTTGCATGTTTACGCAAAATGCCTGACTAGGTTAGATACAGTAAATAAAGTACTTCAGGTGTTTGGTTAAACTAGACCAGAGAATGGATTCCATTTACAGGAGGCTCTAACGACCAGGCGCTGAAGGTCTACGACCGTCGTAAAAGGTATGTTTAGACCACATCACAGCTGCTTAAATTATGTTATATGATTGTACCACATGATAGCTCTTTGATTGATTGATTGCTCATTCATGCGAACTGTTTGAAGTGTCGTGCATTCGATGAAAGAAAACCAGAAAAAAGGAGAATGAAAGTTCTTCACGCGCATGATGTCCTCGCTCAAGACCGTTTATGGTTATTCCTTAGATCGATGTGCTGCTAGTTTGATAATTGGGCTGTAATATCCACAAGAAGGAATTTTGAGGTTGGGTAAATTGGGCGAAATGACACACGTACACACCTCGAGGGAGTGATTCGTTTTGGTCGCGCCTTAAAATGACACTTCTATCAGCAATTATTGTCACAGAACTTTTTTGATCCACTTTGCGCAAGTAGAACGACGATATGCGAACAGTCTTTGGGTACCACCAAATTGCGTAGAATTTTTGTAAACATCAATCGTGTATTGTCCTGCTACGAAATTGCTTACACAAGACCAATAGACGTCGTCACCAGCAGAATGAATTGCCGCAGCATATGGATTTACCAGTTTGAACATTGCGTAACGCTTGGTATGGTGTGATCTTTTCATTTGTTGATCGCAACTGGACACCCATGCCATCGCTTGCTGACGCACTACCGATTTATTTCCACAATTTGTGCCAACAATAATTGCACGCAACGGGACCAATTTAGTTGTCATGTCATGATATCCTGTCATCCTGGTATATGACATATGGAAGTTTTGGACCAGCCACTCGATATTTTATCTCACATTTATTTGTATAGTATTCTGAGGAAAATCCACTTGTGCTTGTTTTCTTGAGCCAGTTTTGATAAAATCACCGCTTACGCATTTATATTTACATTCATTTATTGGGTTCCTCAGGTGACGAGCATCTATCAGTCTTCCCTCAATATACAGTTTACCTTGGATTATTTTTTCGGTTCAGGCATGCAATATTTTTTGTTACAACGGTCTCCCTTGAGACTCAGCGGGAACTAACGCGTAATTAGATTATAAAGGTGAAAGCATATTATATTGTCCGGACTACAAACTGGTCGTGAGT
>UZAN01040593.1:48917-61171 GCA_900618425.1 Echinostoma caproni
TAAATGTTGCAATATTAGTTCTACAGTCTACCTCTATCTTTATATGTTTGAGGTTGACCAGTTGTTTCACCAAGGATTTCGAATCAATGGTTTGTTGACTGGCATGCATCATTATTGAATCAGTTGTCCAAACATACAACATGACAAGCTTATTTGACATGCAACATGAGAAACAGTAATAAATCAATGTTTAATGCAACATTCTGGCATTTTTGAATCCTTTAGCGTTGGAAACTATTATAGTGTCCATTGTTCATTTATATGAAACATAGCTTGGTTGTTGTATAAGTTCCCGCCGTTACATGAAACTATTTGTTCTTCAAAGACTTTTAGATATTTGGAAAAGTGCTACATAACATTAGAAAGCCCGTGCTGTGCTCTATAAGAGTAAAGTAATCGTTTTTACCTATATTATCATTTTTTGTCTTTTTTTTAGCACCGTCAAATGGATTGTCAAGTCGACAAAAAATAGCACTTTCGACACCTCATTCTGTTTACCTTTAATCAAGGTCAAAAAGAGAGTGTAGCTATCAGTGATTTCTGCGTTGTGTATGAAGAGGACGCTATAGCTGAGAGAACTGCTATGCCAAGATCAAGCAAGATAACTTCGACATCAACAACGCTCCTTGTTCCGGAAGACCAGTCGAAATGGACAAGGACCAACTGGAGGATCTTTTGAAGGAAAATGGCCGCCAGATATGCAGAGAATTGGGCGAAAAGATGAATTGTGATTTTGTGACAACTTCACTCCACCTTCTGTCGATGGGTTTTACTCAAAAACTTGGAGCCTGGGTCCCGCACGAACTCTCTCAAAAGCAGAAGCATAAGCGGCTTTCCATTGCTGCTCAAAATCTCGCTCGACACCAAGGAACCCATGGCCACTAGCAACGTTTCTTATACAGAATCGTCAGTGAAGACAAGAAATGGCGTCTATATGTGAATATGAAGCAAAAGAAATAGTAGGTGAGTCCTGGAGAGAAGCCTAAGTCTAAGATCAAGAAAGATCCGCACCCGATGCAGACAATGAATTGCGAATGGTGGGATTGGATGGGTTAGATCCCCTGGAAAATGCTTGGAAAGAATATGACAGTAGAGAAGAATTTCTATAAAACTCAGTTGCATCGAGTCAATGAATCAGTTCAATGCAAAATAAACCAGATCGACAAGGCCAGGTGCGTCTCCTCGGCGGGAAATTATGCAACAACCCAATACATTTTTCGTGGTAGTAATTTCGGGTGACTTTTCAAGTAGTCATATACAGACTACGTGAATTCTGCCCCCAGTTGATGTGGGAACTGTTACTGTTTTCATACGGAAAGAATTGTTGAATTGTTAGATGTGAATTCCGAAAAAATACTTAATACTGCATTTGTCTGTATGAAGTTCAGTATTGTTGAGCCTCTTTCTCTCGAGGACCGTGGAAGTAAACCAGTCATTGATTAGAAAATCCTACTGGAGGGACTGAATCATTAGTGTTTTTGCGCTTGGTCACAACGTGCGCAAACTAATTGTGCGTTCACCTTCTATTATTGTTATTGTTATTATGATTATTATTTTTTGATTAATGCAAACATCTGTTTCGTCTCTTATTCGTTTTATTTGCTATTGGTCAAAGGATAGAGCGGTGATGGTCCTGCGGTTGATGTCACCATTCTGGGGATTCAGACTCCAAAACTCCCAATTGTGTCCAAGGTTGAGCTTGAACGGTTGCAGCTAGTCCCCCCTTGAAAGTGGGCTGCGCAGTCATTCTGATTAAGAGAAGGCGAATAAATCCCCTTCTGATTAACCGAATGGTACATAAAATTCATAGGGTTTATAGTCTTAAAATGTGAGCCTAATTGATTTGCAGTAGGTTGTTATTAGTTCAATTGGTATGAAATTTCCTGAAATTCACAACAACCCCTTCGATGATCTTGTAAAATGAAGACTTGATCGAAACGGTCCCAGTAATCATTCATCTCTACTAGGGACATACCGATGAGCAAAAGTGATAGTTCGATCGAACTTTGTTTGAACGTGAGGTTTCCATTGCTTATTCGCATGGACTGATAGCAAACGGTCATTCAACTGAAATTGATGTTAGTTAAAAACTGATCCACAGTGTGAGTTCAAATTTGTCCGAGTGAACCCATTCACCTCTGCACCGATCCGCACTACAAATCATGACATGGCGAAACTGATTTATGTTAGGAAGAATATCTTTGCAGGTGAGATATGCTTTCATTTATTTATTTTTGGTGCAAGATTATCGGTTGTTGTTGTGTTTTTGAACCCTATCCCGGAGGTCATGTATTCGAATCCCATCGACGACGCTCAACATTGCCACTTCCATCTACCATACGGTGGGCAACTCATTGCTTTTATGTCTTCCGTAGCAGGAAGTGAAAAGATCATTAGGATTTATCAAACACAACGAGTGGTTTTCCACTTTCTGGTGGACCCATATCGGTATAATCTTTTTTTAATTCTGAGTGAATGTGTGTTGTTTCCCGATTCGGAATACTAAACGAACCTTTTGCTCGTCTTCTTTTCAGAAGGATATTCCGAACGTTTCCAGAGAAATCTCAATAACCCAATCATTTGAGAGAGACCTCTCCGTACCCGCGTCTAATTACTCGCATATCACTTGTTGAAGGAGCTCGAATGGATCCTGCTCACGTCTCTAATCTCCTAGTTCTGTCCTGAACATCCACCAAAGATGCCCTTGCTTCATATTCACACTTGAATTTTCCCGTCTCGAATACAGAATGTCATTGTCTCCTAATCGTTGATGAACCAACGAATGCAGCATAGGGAAAGGAATCACTAGAGTCTCGTGATTCCCAAGTCGAGGGGAGCAAATGAAGTAGCGGCGTTAATGGCTATCTGGGTCTTTCCAGTAAAACCAACCGCTT
Organism: Echinostoma caproni; assembly: GCA_900618425.1. Lineage (NCBI taxonomy): Eukaryota > Metazoa > Platyhelminthes > Trematoda > Plagiorchiida > Echinostomatidae > Echinostoma > Echinostoma caproni. Next base: position 51,812 of record UZAN01040593.1, read on the forward strand.
TGCACTGAAATTTTGATTGACGGACATAAAATGCAGAAAACGGTCTTCCATCAGCAAAAACTGAATAGAAATTGTATCAAAAATCTTGTTAGAATAAAAATGTTTATTCTGTAATCCCAACCAAGTCAATGTGAGTACATAAAAATGTACTCAACTTTTAAAATGCATGCTCCATTTGATTTATCATAATTGGTGAATTCTATTCAATAAAGGAACTGTTAGACTTATGATTTCTTTGTTCAGCTAAACGGTAAAGCAGAAATTCTCAGTCTTGTTTTATCATTCTGAGAAACGCAAAAATGGGTTTAGTTTTGTCCATATATATACATATTGGAGAGTCCCACCCCAGAATTTCTAATAGGCTGAGGCTGTTGTTGTTGTACAGAGGCAGAGCACTCGATTAATTTGATTGACAGACGAGAGTTTTGTAGGATTTGAGTCGATTATCAATTGATGGGTGATGAAATACATTGCATTCTACCTCTGAGGCTCCGGGTTTGACCCTCGGTTTCGTTGAAGCATCACACTACTGTTGAGACGCAACCAGCTTTACAGTGATTTCTGACTTTTTAGTATCCTATTCGTTTGCACTGCACTCAACAGGTTCCACTATACAATTTGAGTGAATCATTTCGGTCTATGTTTACTATCAACGGTTTGTGATCAGAGAGGACCAGATGCGATTCACTATCCATCACTTCGGCGATCGCAATTCGACCGAACGGACCCCCCACCCCAACTCCACCCTCCACCCCGCACCGCGNCCCCCCCATCCCGCACTCCGCACCCACTCCACTCCACTCCACCCCCCCACACAATTACTATTAAAAACTAAAAGATTGAACCGCACCCTCTTTCTGTGATCTCTTATCCAGTCCCTCATCCATGTTCTTGTTTTGGCCTTAATTCTTGTTTTTACCTTTACCTATTAAACGAAGCGACAACACCGAGCGTACTTTTCAGTTCCCTATATGATGATATCGCCAGATGTATTCACTCATGTAGTTATTTAAACCAAATGAGCTTTACAGGTACTCTGTTAAGCGTGATTTTTTAATTTTTTTTAAAGTTGTTCAGTGTTCTAAAACGCGGCTTCTATAAATGTGCGTTTATCTATTCACGAGTATTTCAAAATTGTTCCAATCGATATTCTTCTGTTTATCACGCATATGCGTCTTGTATATACATAGTCAGAAACTAAGTTATTAAGCATACGGTTGGTTTGAGTTTTCAAAAAAGTGGGAAGATATTGGAAAATGCGACTTCTCAGGGGTGCGGCATGGGAGGAGATTGACTGTTTATGTATTGATCGATCTCGTGTGATACCGCGACCTTCGTCACATCCCTCCTTCATAGTGTCCAGCTTCACGATAGCAACTACAGTATAAACCCTATCCAGACAGAACAGATAGACGTAGTGGTATCAAATTAGGTTGATGCTTTTCAATTTTAGCAACGTGTTTACTGCATTAGGTATAGAACAAAACAATACTAATAAAAAATAATCCTATGAGTTCACGTTTATACAACTGACAAAGCCGTTGTGCTTTCATTTTTTAACACCACGTGCGTCTAAATTTATTTGTGAGCAACTAGGGCAGTAGTTTTGGTATGGAGTCCACCAGATTAACAAGCAAATTGCACGTGCCCTTTTCCTCCAGAAAATGATATTCGAAAGAGAAAAGTTAACTTTAAACCGAAGATCACATAGAATCGAATGCTCAGATTAGCACCGGACTTATGCACAACTCCGATTCGTTGGTTCTCCGCTTCACCTGTAAACCGACAACGTTGGAGTGTTCTCGTTTTTGCATTTGTCCATTGACAGCGCTGGGACAGTTTTGAGTAAAATACTTTTTCTTTACAACTCGAGCAAAACACAAACTACACAAGGTATTTTATGTTAGATACCAGACTTCTGAGTGCTGTGATATTGTGCATTATATTGAATAAATCTTAGTTTTACTTTGAACGTTCACTGTAGAAAAAAACCCTGGTGTGTCAAGCATACCTGTAAATGAACTTGCTACATCAGTTGAAAATCGTGGAAAGTAGGAACGTGAAAATTTGTCACAACCCTGGATAAAATCCCGGAGGCCACAAAGTGCACCCAGACTGTCAATAATTTAGCAAAATTATGAATCACAGAGTTTCCCCACCAAAGCGGAAATGGGAAATGAAAAAAAAACACCGTGTCTAATCTTCTCACGGCATCTTTTCCAAGTTCGTGAAAACGGATATCGTTTTCCTAGGGATAGGAAGGCATTCTCAATGTTTGTGTTCAACTGAAATTGTTAAATACAAACTACACAGTCTGTAAGAATATAGGAACTTGGAAAATATCTCAAGACTGTCATGCTTTCCAACGGATCACCTTGGTCTGAGAAAATAACTCTCGATTTCGTTATCTTTATGCAACATAGAGCACTCTGTCACATCGCATGTCCGTATTCTCTGCTCCTCTTTTGAACACAAGATTGTGAGTAGTGAAAATAGATCCTTTGTCTGTGAAGTTTCTTTGACCATTACCAACTGTTCGGATGGTGGTGGTGGTGGTGGTTGGGGAAAACTGCATGGTGTAGGCATTCGCACAAAGCATGTTAAGAATATCCTCAAGTTACAGTGCCCCAGGAATGATGACATTTCCCGTTCATTTAATGCACACCGGATTGTGTTAACTAGATTGAATAACTAATAACCATTATATTGACATTCAGAACACGTCAAACAAGTGCATTATTATGCAAACGCGAGAGGGTACACTTACTATTTTCAAATGATCGTTCCCTCATCTCTAACTTCAATCTTTACATGTCGGATAAACGCTAACGATGGGGAGACCGCTTTGATCCTACGCATAAATTCACAACTCCGCAGACCGTTTAGTGGTCGATATCTTAATGAACAAGTATTCCCCCAACGGAAATGAAACAACTCATTCCCCGATGCTGCTTAGCACCGGAGGAACTCCAACTAATCGATTAGAGGTACTTACTCATCTGCTGGAAATGACACTTAAACTATCCTCTACGTTCCACAAAAATTAACATCGATTAGAACAAAAACCGAAAGTTATATTATTTCTGATTGATTTTTGTTGCCAAATAATGACACACTTAGTAATTGAACTCAATACTGACTCAATATGATGCTTCATGATACCGGTCACAGTTAGTGAAACAAGAAAAACGGAATACGTACACAACGATTAATTTGAGCAGCACGAGAACATCGATCAATATGAGTTCTGGTTGATACGAGTAAGCGTTGTCTGATTGGATCCAAATGTTTTGAGCTGGCCAAAAAACGTCCTTTGTGGCAATTTCGCAACCCGTTGTTCCACACCATCCATTCCATCCATTCTCACCGGTAATGTCCAAAATTTAAGACATGCCTCGGTTGCAAACTACCAGTGCAACGCTTGAAATTAGGACGAAACCAATTTGAGACTACATTAAGCCCAAACGTTTGGGCGAGGAAGCCCAAGTCTGGCCGAGTACTTTTTCCCAATTAGATGGAGGAGATCACCAGTTTTACTCAGTGGTTTTGAAGAAAACCCGTTTAACTAGCAACTACCCCGGTGGTCCTGGGCTACATGTGTATTTTTTGAGTAGCCGATCAGCTTCAACACACGTTGGCATAGTCAGCATCATTCAGTTGTGCAAGAAGCGGCTAACCGCGGGGGACAACTCATGCATACATCGCCCCTCAGACTTCATGATCTTCACAGTATCGACTGATCCAATCTTGCAGCCGGTTGACTAATGCAATAATTATTATGGTTAACCTACTCCAGTAATAGATGATCAATGACCCTTAGCGCACCTTGACTAAATACCAAAGCGAGTGACATTAAAGTGTTGAAAAGTGCGAAGCTTACTATTGTTTTATCAATTTCACGTGACCTGGAGATATTGGTTTGATCCAATAACCTCCTAATATGAAAAGAAATAAAAGAACACAGCTAAGTGAAGTTTTATTACCATGCGCACAAATGCGGGTTTTCCACAGTCACTTGTGAGATATTTAGCGCAAACTCCAGAACGCAACTGGCATTGAGATTTCAACTGAACTTAAAGATAACCAAGTTCTGATCCGACCGAATCAGGTGTGGGATTCGTCAAAAACAGATACGGGATGAGATTAATGAAACTAAGTTCCATTTCGCCTGTTCGCCGAGCTTGGCAATTTGTCTGCAAACGTTTTATCACCAACCGAGGTGACATCATCAGTTTGTGAACTGAAATAAAACTAATCAGGGTTTGGGGCTGGGCCTGATCGAGTATTTGGAGTTTAAATGAACAAGTTCTAGACATTTGAAAGCAGTATTTATTGATCAAAGTATGCGCTCGTAAGGTGTGAATCGAGCAAATGGATCATTTTTCAATCAAATGATTCCAATTTAGAATCCGACAATGACTACTGCAGTTTTATTTTGGTGAGACTTACAGTATTAACCACATATTGCTCAGCTCCCGTTGCAGATTTGAATTACCTGGGGTACGATCACTTCTAGAGCTGTATTACACTATGCCAAGAATAAGATTTTCAAGAAATGAAAAAACCGGTCCGTGATTTTCATAAACGCTTTCTAGAAAAGTAACATATCAGAAGGACAATTTGTTTGAGAGTATTTAAAAAATAAAGGAAAGTTAAGGTGTATCTTTTTCTTATTGATACAATACGGTTTATTTAGGTTCATTGGATTTATGGAATTAAATCATGATGGATTGATTAATTACCACAATGACCGGTTGATTTTCGAATCCATCGATCTTCCTGAAAACAAAAAGAAATGGTGAACACGAAATAGATGGATAGTCAGATCACGTGATTTCTTAAACACAATACTTTGTTGTGTGTTGTCACACAGATGCGACGAACGGAGCTTTTTACCGAACAGTGTGATCGGTAGGAGAGGAAAGTTGAAAGAAGGAACATGAAAAGCACAGTGATTTGTTAGTTAGTTTGTTTATTTAAACTCTGAAATAAATCTAGGTAAATAATTCGTGAGTTAGTTAATTCCAGTTTGCAAACGGCATATTTATTTCCAAGCGTTATATATTGCTTTTAGAATACCCAAATACAATAAGACGAAAGGTTATGAAATCAACAGAACAAATTTTAATTAGGTATTCCCTCACTCTTAACGATGTCTCATTTATGATATTGATTACCACATACGTCACTGTGAACATCAAACTTAGCATAACCACTTAACCTTTGAAAGTATGACCAAATAGGCAACCAAGCTTCTGTGTCTTTGAGTCTTTGAATGGGGCTTCCGTTTGCTGAGCATGTGAATTATGGGGTGGCAATTCAATTATAAGTGGCCTAGTGTTCCACTTGTCGCAGTAAATTTATTACACGAAAACAGAAAGGAAATGTTGGGACACAAAGATCATAATAAGTACCTTGAAGATGAGAGGTTAGAAGATGTTCAATTTGCGACATGTTCTCCATTGATAGTTGTGTGTGTGTGTGTGTGTGTGATTGAGAGAGAAAGGGAGAAATGTAGACATGTTTGTCCGAGCGAGCGAGCGAGAGAGAGTGGGTATAAATACACGTTAAGGAATATCACTAATGATTACACAAATTTCTGCAGGCTTACTTATCACATAACATTTTACAATCAAAAATCAAGAGTTGGGTTTTTATAGCAAGCTGATAGAAGAACCTATGTTATGATCCGGTAGGTCCACAACTGACTCACTCAAATGAATCAGGCAAAATGACATCACAATACAATCCTATCTGAATGAACTACAGAGAACACGTATACGTCAATAAAATTTGGTGGTAAAAACACGATGACAAACAGAAGCACAAGGTATCCGTATACGATCGGGCTTCATGACAGAAGGTATTTTGCATGCATAATATATATATATATATATGTATGTATATATGTATATATATAATTATATGAACCGCGCATAATCAACTTGACCTTACCGTTAACATTAGAAATTCAATATGAGTAACAGAATAATAAATATGTTTATATCAGGTTGGTTAAAGCAACAGTTAGTTGAGATGAGAAACACGTGATTTCCAAAAGGTGGTAAATTGGTGATTGAGAATGCATTTGATTTGGGTTTCTGACTGGGGAAAACGAAGTACGTGGGAGTTTTATTTTAGCAAAATGCCTAAAAAGACAAAGGGGTACGATCGACGGCTCGTTCAAGAAAAAAATCTACTGTGTACCGAAAAAAATAAACACCAAAAACTTTACTGGATTTTCATACAACCAAAATGTCCACGAAATAATGAATGAGAAAAATCTAAGTTAGAAATGTGGACTGAGTCAATATCCTAACCTCTCGTCGCTTCACGTCCTTGGTATCAAATTATCCGGGATCAGCCAAATATCAATACGATAAACTCTAATGCACACATTCTATATTGTTCGTTTATCCGATGGTGGAGGCGGAGGTTTGTGAAAACAACACTTCATACAGTCTCAACGGCGAGGGCTAATCACACGCATTGGTGGGTTTTCACGCTTACCAAAGAGACTGCATTTTATAGTACCAACTAGAAAGCGTTAGTAGGTCTGACAATCGTCCACAGCTTGTTTTTTAACCCATCAGATCCTACTTGATCCTGAGGCCTATACAAACGAACAAAAGAAAAACGATTTCTTTTCGAACTACACATCATTCACACTGCATCTTCACGCGGCATCCTCAGTCCATCCCGTCAACCATACACTCAGCACCAGGCGCGAGCTTTGAGCTAGTTGAGTTTGATTCAACGACAGATATGAACTCGTAATCCTCTCACGGAAAGCGTGAGCGTTAGCACTGTATGATCCAACCGATATTGTCTTCGGTGGTTGACGAAATATCGACAGTGACTGACTGTCCTCAAAAGGTGACAGAAAGACAAATGTGTAGATAATTAAGAGGAACAGTGTTGCGGTAACACACGCGCTTTTTATTAGGATGAGTTTAAGGTCCATTTCCCGAAAGGACTGTTAAATATGCACTTCCGATTTGCAACAAAGAGAGCCAAACTGAAGCCTTATGCTTTATGAGGATAGCACGTGGAGATGAATTCTAGAGGATCGTTGGTAATAATCACTATCACCCATCCCTTATTTCTAATCACAAGTAAATATCAGTTAAAGTGGAAAACAGTTGACCATCTAACCATTTTCGGTCTCCGGGCCGTGTGCACAAAACTCAATCAGTCATGCTAGGACAAGAGTTGTTCCCTTTCCAAGAGCATGAGATCCTCGTGTAGCAGTCCAACCTCCTTAATGCTCCATGGACGCGTGAATGTCACGCAGTTTTTTTCACTTTCAAATCTTTTTAGAGTGATACTCGTCCAAATCACACAAGAACCGCATCAAGTCCTTCTGGGTTAAGCAGTAGTACTGTGTCTCTGTGAGGTTTGTGGGTTCAAATCTCGGCATCGCCACTGGGGTTTTGAATTCAGTCGGACAGCCTGAATACGGAATGCACAGCGGGAATAGATCAAACAGCTGGTAACGGAAGGACAATTCCGCGTTGTTCTCTACTGATATTGTGATCGCATAGACCCCACTGCCAGCGTATAACGATTCATTGTGTGTGCATCTTAAATCATGAGCGTTCATCGGTTTAGTGTATCACACAGCAATTCAGGTAGGATGAATTGCATGAGACGCACAACTAAAAGTAATAAGCCGTCTCGATCGTCTGTGAGCTCGCATAAACTAAATCGGCATGCGTGAATGTATGTAAGCCTCGTTGTTGCCTACTGACAGTTCAGCTTTGGAGTAAAATTTTCTGGACCGAAACCAAATTTTCATAGTTAGAGACTCAGGAAGTAAAGAAAAACCAACTATCACTTCGGACAGCCCGATCATCACCACTGTATTTGTAGTGAACCGCACACAAATGCTGACACCTTAAAAATTTTGTACAGAAAAGAGGAAACAAAACTAACGATTATTCAAATGGGGATTGTTGTTATTATTTCACAAAACCGGATATGGCTGATCCTGCCATCGGAACATACACTTGGTTCGTGTTACTTGTGTGATTTGGGGTGGGATTGATGGGAGGAGGAGGAGGATGAGGATGGGAGGTGAAGGGCCATGGCTGATTGAGTGAATTCACAAATTGTTTTTGGGCTTTGATCTGTGACCCCGAACACGGTAGAGAGGCCGAGATGCTTTACTCACACCTACTGGGTGATTGGACTCGACAAGGTGTGGAACGATGGCACTAGTAACAGTTTTAACCACAGCAATGTTCAGCCAGACCGGATGATGTTCCCGAACTCGTGTAGATAGGCGGCTGCTTGTGCGACCGATATGCGTTGCTCCACAGGAACAGGTAAATAGGTTCACACAAAATGAGACTGCATAAGCAGGAATCCTGTCTTGGAGCTGCGAACACAAGATCAGTCCCCGTGAAAAGTATTCCCCAACGCAGTTCCTAGTATGCGGCTAACCAATTCTGCGATTATATCCCCTTGGAATGGGAGATAAATGTATACTGGTTTCTTCTCTGCGTTTAAAAGTCTTTCTCTTGGACGGTTATTTCGCAAAACATTATCCACAAAATGTTCTGGATAGCCATTTTGTAGGAACAAAATACGAATGAATCAAAGTTCCCGATTTGTGGTGTCATCGGTGCATATTTTCACCGCCCTGTTTACCGCACATTGAATAAGATTTCTTTTTCGTTTGAGCGGCACAAAGCTTCTGGAATGGAGATACTGGCCGCTCCAAGTTGGTTTCCCATATATTGATCTCTCAATAGAACCATGTGTGCGACACTTTAGGCAGATGCCGAGAAAACCACTGTCGTCAATAACCTCTTCTTCCAGTGTGAACTTGATATTGGGATGAGCGGAATTAAATATCTTGAGCAAGTTGGACACCTTGATATCACTGTCTACAAAACATAATATGTCATCGATACATCTTCTGTATAGCGTACATCGCTAAATCGTGGACGTTAAAACGATACTTTCTAGCTTAGACATGAATAAATCCGCAAAGTTATCACTATTTTCCGGTCGTATTAGAATTGTAACACAAAAAATAAAATAGTATATCCCTTACTTGGCTAAGTACAGCACAGTTTATATTAGGTTAAAATCGGTGTGGAGAGAAGACAAATATCTGCGAATGAAATCAGGGTTTAGGGCGAGATGATGGACATGTGATAATTGATGTTCGTGAGTGTGTGGTCTGTGTGTGTGTCGGTGTGTGCGTGCCAAGTGAGAGTGCTTGTGAATATGTGGGTAGGTGAATGAGTGGTTGATCATAAACGGAGGTTACGTCACCGGACTGTTAGTGGATGGCCGTGATAAGACCAATGTTCTTACAAATTGTTTATGGGCGCACAAGAGGGGGGGGGG
>UZAN01040593.1:61995-74843 GCA_900618425.1 Echinostoma caproni
CAGATATTTGTCTTCTCTCCACACCTATTATAAATTGTGCTGTACCAGTTGCCAGTTGAGGTAACACCGAAAACGAGCTTCTTTGCCATTTTGTGTTCTCATAACTACTCAAACGGGAATAATTTCGCATCTATATCCCTCACGTTGGTTAGTTGTTTACGGTCGTCTAATTGCAGCTTCCTTAACGCTTATCGCTTCATCGAACAACCTCAAGCTGCCGAAATTCGTGTCGTCAAAGCAACAATTAAATGAACGTGCAACCGAACGAAAAAGGAATCTCCCGTTGTTATGTGTCAACTCAATGCGTACAACAATACAACTAGTCGTGCAATAATGGCTGATCAGTGGGCAATTCAAACAAATAATCAGTCAGGGAAGAAAAGGTAATGCCCAATCGAGCATCACTGGACAACAAGCGAATTTGTTTTTCATACGGGATAAAAACAAAGTGATCCGGATAGCAAGGGAGGGGTTGAAATTAAAGGAAAAAATTATATGCGAGGAATGAAGGATTTGGTCTGATTGGACGGTGAATTTGTCGTGTAAATGAGGCGTGAGCTGAAAAGCTAAGAAGTGCTGGACAGCCGTTTCTACCTGGTTCGATTTCTGCTTCGCTCATCTCAGCATTAGCCTTCAGGGATATGACTCGGTTGGAACCAATCACAACCTGATTATTGTTGTTATGAGTAGAATGGAGGAGTTGATTTGATCAAATGATGAATTCGTCGTGTAAATGAAAAACGGTCTCATCAGCTGCTCGGTGGCCTGGTGCATAGTATGCGTGCGTTCTATCGGTGAGGTCCCGGGTTCGATCTGCAGTTCGATCGATGGATTCGCACCGCTTATGAGACCCAACCAGCTCGAAACAGCAGTCCAGCGCTTCAAAGCTTTTCCGCTCGCGCCCCATCTACACTAAGAATTCGTCATCTAAAAGAAAACGTGCCTCTAACGGAAACCTTGTGACGATAATGATCAGAATAAATTTATGATAATCTATGATGTTTTAACCGCAGATATAACGATTAGTTGGGAATACATCCAATTAGCGGGTTAGAAACTAAAAAGACACATTTGTAGCGCCCCACTGTTAGGCGCTTCCACAAAGTATATGTTTATGTATCACGGACTGGGCGACGCTATTTAGCAGCTATTAAACCATCCCAGGCGCACGGTCACCCCGTTTCCAATGGAACGGCTGAAAGCTTACGGGCTGAAGCTGTGGTTTATTTGGACAGCGAATCAAAGCCGAATGACGTCACTCACCCCACTATGTACACGCGCGTTTCGTCGCAGACTGTGTGCATTTTAACGTCTTCCAACATTTGACCACACCTGTGAGATTATATCTCTATCTGATTTGGTCAGTGATTTTGATAAGTGTACCGCACAAGCGGCACACCTGGCGCGCTTCATCAATGAGCAGTTTTTAATGTTAGCCGCGTTTGCAAAACCAAATCAAATCAGACTGAGTTTATGCGTTTCATACCGACCCCTCATTGGATGAATGATTGATTTTATATGGATAGCAACTGTTTTAAAAAAGCGATAAGCAAAACTCCGCCATTTTTTTCCATTCAGAGCTGCCTGATTATTGCACGTAGTGTGAATAATTGAGTGTGATCCGGCTGCATGATTCGATTAAACGTGAAGCAGTCATGTCATATCCATTATGTTACGCTTATCATGGCGTACATTTTTTTTGGATGCATGCACGTTCACAAGCGTCGTGAGTTGGACGATCTTTTAATGGCCACTTTTAATGGCACTGTGTTATGTGTAGAGTAATGTTTGAGTACGGCGATTTTTTTGTTCCTTATCTCGAAATAAAAAATATATCTCGCTTTTATAGGTGTTTGTCCAACTCGCGCAACATTACTCTCATTTTCGAAATACATCTCAGTCTCCAATATCCTACTCGTATATTGATGGCTATGGGTAAAGTATATTTATTTCTGCTTTTGTCTCTCACTTCTATGTTCTTGGTTCACTTCTATCGCCGTTTGAATTTCAGTGACCTTTAGTGGTGCGATAAAATCTGTAGTAGTTCGAAAGTTACAATTCAGATTTTAAAAACATTTTAAAGAAGGCAGCATAGGAGTTCATTCTTTCACCAACAAATTCAAATCGCGTCGCCCGCCCATTTGGCAATGTGTTTATCTCACTGGTGGCCAACGAGTAATTCAGCATCTGGTGAGAGCTGATCTACTTAGGTAGTTTTCTAATGAATTTCGTTTGACCCGTCAAAAGAGGTAAATATTCATCCCGCCTGACGAGTTGAAAGTGAACTAAATATCGAGTGCCTTGTTATTGGTCTCCTGCACATAGCAATCTGGATATCTCAAAATGTTTCGCACTGATGAGGGAGGTTTTCGGTAACTGCTACTCTTCAAATGCATTCGCGGAAGTCATATTTTTCACAGATGATGGTTAGTATATCTTCTCTCTTGGGTTTGGTAGTAAGAAAGAATAAGATCTTATTAAATATTATTTTTTCACATTTATTCAGTCTCTGGAGGGTTTAACGTCAATGTCAAACTCGTTCACTTACCGCACAAAGCACCTGGGATTTTAATTCAATCGAAAAGTTTTCTCTTTATCAGAAAAAGGGATAAGTCAGCTGCCTCAACATTGGTCATCAATGGTTGGGGTGTGGGGTGTACTAGAGGAAACTGGTAATTTCTGTTTCGCAGCCAATTTGATGGACTCCATGCTTAAGTGACTGCCTCCAGTGCCGAAAAATGACGAAAAGCCAATGAAACATGGATGGGATGAAAGTGCAATACCTGTACAAAGTCTGTGAGTAATTTCAATAAAAAGGTTTTAGTTACGTTCTCTACGCCGACTTTGTTATTTCACAACTGATGCACCAGCAACCATCGTCAAAACCGCGAAATCGCTCATTTTACTGGCATGTGGCTAATAGAAGTGAAGCCATAAGTGGGTGTGACATCAGACATGTTGCGTCTGATGCGGGGCAATATCATATTCAATCCCGTGAAAGAGGCTGGAAAAACGAAGCATTGAGAGAAACAAATGTGATGAAAATCAGGATGTTGCACTATTTTGGTCAATGTCTGTACTGATCTTGGAAACGTTTTGTTTGAATGTTAAACACCACCCCAATGATCTAATGAGGCGGCTTGCTGCTTCACCCAGTTTTGTATAACGTAGAGTGAGGAAGAATGCGGCAAATCACATGAGAGGCACCACGTAGAACAGATATTTCCTAAAAACTCCCGGGGCTTCTAGTTGATGTTTGCTGATACAGTTGTGTCATCAGTAATATTTTTGAGATTGTTTATAGTACTGGGTTCAGGGGGTGGGTGGATGGGGGTTTCAGTCGTCCGATTTCGGTCCTCCAAACTCATGGGTGGAAGTGTACAACAGTAAAACCACTTAACCCTAATGGACCATGGCGAGAAATTAGCCTGAACGTTAAGCTCGAGATTGACGTCTGATTGAATAGCAATACCACGAGGCTTTGTAACCTACTTAGCTAAGGTGAAGCAACAGGTGTACGCATCCAACTAACTTGATTCTAACTATTACCAAAACCTTAGGCTGAACACAAATTTTCATCATCTGAGAACAACCCTGTGATGAATTTACTAACATGTACTCTTTACTACAGACTCCAAAAACTGATGCAAATCATTTATATGTACATCATATGTATTTATCTCTTCACCTACGCCATATAAATTAAGGGTCAGGTGAATGTGATGACTATTTCCGAGCTTTGCAAGAGAGAAACTAACCCCAGAAAGGTAGTTATATCGAACTGCATTCATCAAAGATTGATTATTTTCAACGTTTACTGGTGTACTGAGATATCAATTTCACAGAAGAAAAGATTAGATGTCTCTCTGTGCCAAGATTTTCAATAGTAGTCCTCAAATTTGCCTTTTAACATCTGGAAATTTTCGTGGCCCTGTAGAAAGCAATTTTAGGGTAAAAGACGTTGCTCAACTTGGTGTGGCCTCACTTTTTTGGTACATGTACGGTGAAAATGTAATGACTTCTGGATGTTGGATAGATATTTATGTGCATCTGAGATTTCATCGATTTTTTCTCCCAGCAGTTGTTTGTACTAGGTTGATGAAAAAGTTGAGGTTATCGGGCTTTATTCCACTTAGATTATCCGTGAGATCCGAGGTTAGAACAAAATCAGATTCCGTATCATTGTGTCGATAAACGATGCTCAGTTTCAGGATTGGTTACGGATACCGTTCGCAATCGGATAACCAGCATATTGGGCGTAATCAGAAATTCATCCAGTATCGAGTTTCAATGGATTCAACGCAAAATATTTTTCGTTATTCCTTACGACTCGGTCAGATACGGCAGGGTTTTTTTCAGGTGAATTGAAAAAGGGGTGAACTATTTGTGTTAACGAAAGCACATTTTGTCACATGAAAATTTCATTATTTGGCTGAACATCAACTAGGTTGAAATATGATGAGCACTTGTATCTGTCTGAATTAAAGATACAACACAGTAGGTGATTCATTGAGATTCAGTTACGGTATTTTGAATGAAAGTAATATATGGACGCATACACAAAGAGATGTATATCATGGACGAAATCAAAGAGCACGGGGAAGCACTAACCTACAACAACAGGATCTTGAGTATGCTATTTTAATTGTGGTCTTCAATTGTTTTTGAACAATATTACGGGTTTTGAGATAGCCCCAGTTCTTAGCGTCAGTTGCGATCTCATTGCATGAATTAATATTCACACTTATCTCATCGGTGATATATTATTGCAGTTAAATAGCATCAACTAACAGAATTAGGAGTATTTTGGCAAATAAATTAAACGGAAAATTCTGACGAGGAAAACTGATAAGTAAGATAACTTTTAATTATCATGTGAATCTTAGGTTTTATATGAATTATCATACTATGGGCTCGAGTGGAAATGTTAGCTAATTTTTTTCGTGGCATATATGTGTGCGAGAAAAATACATACTAGTATCATGAAAGAGAATCCAATCCAATAAATGATTCACATCTTGAGCAACCAAAAAAGGAAGGAATCAATGGCTGTGATCTAACGGCATGGCAGAGGCAGGTCCGTGAAACGCATGAGAAGTACAATAATATGGAAGATCATTAGTAATTAGTTTCCTTTGAATTTGTAGCCACTGTGTGCAGGGAGGGTTATATGGTTTTGGATCAAATTGTAAATGACGTCATCAATCGAGGATAGCGTGAATTTTAATTAGGATAACTAAAAGATATTAAAAATCAATGAACTTGGTTATTCAGGTAGGAAGAGAGCGTAAAGACAAGCTTTTAATTCGGACTAAAAAGTCAAAACAATTTGGAGAGTGAGATAACCGAGAAGGAATGACATGTAAAAACAGGATTTGTAATCCAAATTGCATGGATTTGCAGCACACCGTATTATCAAACATTCAGCGCCTCGCCATGCTCTACAGAACTCGACAAGTTTGCAATCCAGACGGCAAAGAAAAGAATCAGAACATTTTGTAGAGGTTTGCCCAAGAACCATGGACTGTGTATGGCGATTCTCAACAGGGAGCAAAATGCTTCAGACTACCATTTGTTGGTCATCCTGTGAAATTCTGTCACAGAAGTAAACGGCATTTGAATACAGTCATACAATTTCCGTCACATTTCTTTGCCATGTTTTTCCACTAAGCCGTTTTTTCCACTGTTCGTAGTACGGTCACATTGAGCTAGTTTAAGGGGAAAATGGGGTTACAAGAACACCCAGACAATGACACGTTCAGGTGAAAATGGTTGGCCACCTTAAATAGTACGAAAGTTATCAATTTCATTCACGAACACTTTCAAATGAATCTCGAAAGAACACAGATAATTCATCGTTAACAAAGTACTAACGAATGAGATTGTCCCGGTGCAATGTCTGCCATCGTTTGGTAAAATGCTAATACGAAATAAATATCAAATTGCAAATTGACCACGACCAATAATCTGACTGAAACGTTAGCAACAATTCACATCATTTAACCCGCCTAGGAAACTGACTGAGTTGAATACAGGTGCATTGAAATGTACACACGTGCACGCACTTCATTGCCCAGTTGTTCAATTATTACGGTTTCGAGTTTCCGTGAGTCAGTTGCTATATGCTCAAACCCGAGGACTATTCAGTTGGTAAAAAATCGGCACCTGCTATGGTCTGCAGCAAATGGGTTGTATTTATGACCTCATAATCGACCGATTTAATTTTTCTAGTGGATACCATACATTGACATATTATAAAGTGCCTAACTGAGGTTCACCCCTAAATGCAGTTGTCGCGCTTCAAATGAGGCACTAAGTATAATCACAGCAAACTGAAATTTAAAATGCACAGGATTAAAAGAAGAGGACAGACATTTCGAAGCTCTGTTCAACCATTGCAGAGTGAAATAAACTGGAGTGGAAATTCATGAGCTTAAGCCGAATCACCCAATCTTTATTTGCATAAAAGTAATTCGATTCATATAACTGCATCATGAACTGGAGCTTGAATCGCGAAAGCTGATCACATTTCATTGGATATTCCCTTTAGTGTAAACAATAGTCGTTGAAATGGACCTGTCTTAGTCCGTACTGCAGTTTGCAACGCATCGGTATGAAAGATACTAAACACATACAAGGTGGCGACAACAAATCACAAAGACGAACGTTGATCATTGCCAGAAGATGAAGTTGGATTTTTTATATGTACGATGGTTAGAAATACAACTGATTATGGAATATACAATGTACTGATTTAGAACTGTGGATTATGTTTTGTTTTCATTTTCGTTCATATAATACCTGATTGAGCAACCAGCATTGAGAATGCTGCTCCTGCTTGCGATAGCGGGAGGGGGGAGGACTTTCGAAATCTGGGGAGGTGGGCGGTGATGACCGAACTCTAACACACAATTTGTTCTCAATCGTTATCCCGAAATGCCTTCTTTATAGTTGTACTCTATGTGGCAACCAGTTTTCCCGACAATGACTGGAAACAAATGTTCCCAGGTTGTGACTGGGTTGTGAAATTGTTTATATCTGGATAAGTCACTTTCGAACGTGGAATGTTTTCGATTGCAAATATCACGTTGATAATGATCGTCAAACTAAGGGACATTCAACCCAAATGGAAATCGACACCGCAGTCTATAGACGTATTTATGATTTTTTTTTTCAGTGATCATATTACGTGAATGATCCCAATTGGACTAAAGCGTCCGACGAGAGTCAGATTAGAGCATTTTCATTTTACCCACTGTTTTATAACCTGTTTGTCATGAGCGACAAGATGTAGTTAATTTTCTAACGAAATTTGTTGTTTCTTCAGTGCTACAAGACTTCGGTAATAGGCATGATGTTGGATAACCAAGAAATCCTGAAGGTTTCGATATTGATTGACAATTTGCTCAGTCACTTAACGAAATAAATGTGACTGATTTAAAACAGAAAGCACAATGAACGGTGTCGAATTAAGAATAATTGTACATACAATTTATCAAAATGCACACTGTGTGGTCTATGATTCGGACTATTCCGTTTAAACTCTGAGTAGAGCAAATTATCGAAACGGAAGCATTTCAAAATGTGACCTAACGATAACTGATTGTGGCACTTGCATGGCCATGCAGATTGGCAATATATGCATCATGGTCATTGAGTTCAAAGTGCATTCAGTCAAGTTGTCCTCCTAGATACATTTTGTGTTCCTTGTCCGAAATATCTACACTAACGATAAACATAATGACCACCTCAGGTTCACCATTTTCTCTGCTCGACAAAGACCATGATGTCTCTCAGTTAGACATTACTAGTAAATACGTGTATTCAAAATACGAATAGAAAGTGCTAATAAAATGAGATGTGAATCCTTTTGATGCATCAGATCGGAGGTTCCGGATTGGGATTGCAGATCAAATATATTGTGTTAGGAGTGATCAGCCGAACGTGCGGTCTGTCTAATGCATTGGAATGAAAAGGCTTAAGGGTGCTATAGTAGATTTTTCCACGTTTACTTGTTGAGCGACGATGACCTGTCATCATCTTCACTGGTTATTTTGTTGACCAACGGAAAGTGAGTTTTTTCTGTTCTAGCTAAATGGTTGTCAATAATGACTGTTGATCAGAATGCACCTACTCGATTCAAAATGACAAAATCATCTGTTTTCCAATGTCCGCGGAATCTCAGTGTTTATTTACAGAATTTTTCGAACGTGAAAACTCGCAGAACACCAACCATTGATATTCGTCACCCCCGGCTTACAACATCTTGTCGCCGAACGAGGAATCAGTAAAACCATTCAAGCTTGGAAGTTCCGCTAAAATTGTTACCGTCCATTCTCCAATTATTGGGGTTCATGCTTGTACTGTAATAACTGTTTTGTAATTGAACAAATTCCATAATAGTTTGGTATACTTTGTTTGATACATACTGGACATCCGTTATGCTTTATCGCATACAAAAATACATATTCCGTATGTCATATATTTCCAGATTGTAAATCAAACGGAAACCCGTGGATCTGACAAATGGAGCTAAAAATAACCAACCCGATAAATCTGTTTCTGTTTTCTTCCATAAACTACCGGGAAACAAATGTTTTCATGTCTGACATTAGATTCACAGAGTCCGCTCCACTGCATCTCAGAAAGGGGGAATTTAAAAAACAAGTGACGACCTCAATAGCTTGAAGATGATGACACGAAGCAAAAGTGTTTGCGATTTTAGAGATCAATAACTTCGTGTTTGGGAATTATTAAGTCACCACATGCATGCTAGAAATATAAGATTACTTGATTAATGCTAAAATTCACTAATCATATCAGTTTCCCTAAACCAACTGAGTAAAACTATCTATTCAAGAGAACTACCCTACATTTAGCTATTAACGTCAATACTTAAACATCTTGATCAGTTTTAGGAACACACTTATTTGATGCGTGAGCGCACAACTGTCCGTTCCCTTCTTGACCGAGAACCTTGTGCTTTCTCATTCTCAACGCTTAACCTTTAGCAATCCCCTGTTGATTTATTTTCCTTCTACAAAACCAAACTAATTGCAATAAAACATAATGGATGACGGCAATATTTGGCAACTTCCTTTTCTCTTCCACTGAATGAGCACCCAATGCGCATCAATCTTCCGGCTTTTCTCTGCGCACTCGCGTTCCGTTCACACAGGTGCACATCAATCTTGTACAGCTAGATTCCAGATTCATCCACCTAGTCATAAATCCCACTCGCGAAAAACAGGTTTCTCTCTTTAGCAGCCTTCTTTTTATGGCGTACATCTTTAGCTCCATCAGACTCTGAGTGAATCATGTGAGGTTCTATTCCTTGCTTCATAGCTGGAGTTAATGCAATTGAGTGGGTTCTGCAGAACGCAGAAAGCAGTAACGAACCAACGGAACAAATTTTGTGGAAATTCACGCGGGTGTGTGAACACACTTTGGCCACCCAATAGCACTAAGCGCTGTTTGCCTCTCCCTAATCGGGCACGCGAGGAGTGCGTTCGATTTTTGGGTGACTGTTGGAATTAGAGCTCCGCGGGGAGAGTCTAAATCCTTTTCCTTGAGCAACACGAACTACAGCTAGATTCAATTACGCCTGCTATGTGAGATGCACACTTTCTGGCATTTTCCATTCGATTTCATAGACATCAGTAGGCATATACAAGCAAACGTGAATGCACGAATGAAGTAACTGCAACGTGTATACACAGCACAGGGATTTTCAAAAAATACCAAATCTTTTTTTAACCTGGTAACTATGCACGGTAGTTTAAGATCAAAATAATAATGAAAACAGGCTGCATCACATTCTTACACGTTGTGGGGCAACACGTGATTGTTGCCTCCCTTTAGTATCAGCCATTTTCTGTCCAGAATCAATGATGAGTTCAATAATACTTGATCAAAATGGATTTGAAAATCCCACGTATTGATAGTATTGCTGTTCGATAGTCAAAGTGCCAACAACAAACCATCAATCACTTCGACCGCGGACAAATGTCATTTGGAAACTTCCCGCTTAGTTTATATTAAGCATTAAACAGCAGTAAATTCAAGCAGCGTTCGTCCTTCTTTCGCTATCCTTGATGAAAATTCGTGGTGGTAGAAAAGAAGAGAGATTCGAGACAGAATACAATTATCAGTTCATTTTTTAAATATTGGTTCCTTAGAGAACAGTGCTCTCTCATTGCGCGGAAATGAATACCCCTTAGATATGATCTTTGAGAAACTAGAGAAGTGGAAATAACCGGATTGGAATACTCGTTCATAGACGAGTGTGGTTCTTGGTTGATTTATTTTGCAGCATGTACAGATGAGATAATGCGGTGGCATGTTACGGTATAATCATTTGGTTGGCCAACGGTAAAAATGTGTTGTGGGGATTGAGACTAAGAAGAGGCTGGAGGAGTCTCGTGCTTCGTACCCGCAGATGATAGCAAGTTTGGAACTGCAAGGTCCGCTGAGGGATCGCTGAAAACATTTATCCTCCTCCCGAAATGCGTGTCTATACTGTGAATGACATATATTTGGAAATGAACAACAATCCAAGCATTCAATCTTCAAACAATTTTGCATGCTACACCTTAAGCATGAATTAATTGTCAAAATACTAGGAGACAATCATGCTGAATCGATGAAGTTGGTCTACGGGTAGAACTAAACAATGTGGCTGTGCGTATATATATATATATATATATATATATATATGTGTGTGTGTGTGTGTGTGTGTGTGTGTGTGGTACCGAACGAAGTGAAAGAGTGACAAGGACAGTCACATAATACCAGAAGTGACGGGATCAGCAGGAGGTTTTGTGGGGTAAAAAGATTTGATGTTGGTTGTTTTTTGCGTCTGTGTTTGGCTTAAACCTAGTGAAGCAAGTACTGCGTTTAGACTATTGACAAACTGACATTTTTGTATCGCAGAAGCCGGTTAAATGTATATGTTATGTTCACTATAATTTTCCAAGCCATTCGCAATTTTCAAGATTTGTAAAGTGTCCCCAAGTAACTAGTTTTGGCACACGTGATATGTCCCAAGTCACAACTCAAAATGTCAGCTCAAAGGGTTTCAATTAATATTCCATGAGGACCCTGTTTAACATGAATATCGAATATACAGGTGTCGTAGCAGTTTCTGTATGAGCATCACAGTAGGCAACAAATCGATTTTGAAGTGCACACAGACTGTAGAAATGTGCCCCTCCCGTCCGCCGTTCTGCAATGAAATGCTTTTCATCCACTTTCATGGTGATTAACAAGCTCTTACGCAACAACTGTGAAATTTGTCAAAATTGCACGCGTAAATTCAGATCATCGTAATTGTAGAGAATTAGGTATTCTCGGACCTGTTTTCCCGGTCACGCCAGACAGTCCTGATGAAACGTATTTGTGTATCAAGAATGGCGAACATGACATAAGATTTTAAAACTATCTGGCGACCGGATAGCTGTCTGCTCTGCGATTGAAATTGAACGTACCTTTATCAACCCAATGGAAACAAACTTTGTACTGTACCGATTTTGGATGCCTCGAGTCTGACTATGTGTATTCTCACGGACACCTACAAGTACACGCACTCAATCACTTACCAGCAGTGATAATTTGACTTATTTCTGGCGCCAACCTAGGCGGTCTCGATGTGTCTGTCGCCTTCAAGCATGGTACATAATAAGTTGAGAGCTTGTGAAAATACCACCAGGGAATAAATATAGTAAACGGGCGAGTCTGCAGGTACACTATAAACATAAACACTAGCTTTTACCGCAATGCACTATTCACAATGTTTCACTCGGGGTATGTATCGGTGCAGATGGAAGTAGTTATTCACCGCTCTGGTCACGGGCCGCTCATTCCGTACGTGTGTAGTTCACAAATTATCACATTTAACTGTCCTGCTGTGAATAACTTATTTATTCATTCATTCAATTCTGCGCTCACTGAATCTAGCCACCTGATCCGGTAACTTGGCGCCGTCGTCTTCGAAGCTGACGGATATATTATTTGGTAAAATGATGTGGTTGGTGGGTGGCCCGAATGTACAAACCAGTGTTCATTACCATCATAGTTTTCAGTTTGATAGAAGCGCCAATCATCTATTCCATGATTCTCAAAAAGGAAATTCGTCGTGTATATAGAAAATAAGGCATGAACTGAAAAGCTAGGAAAAACAGCTGGACAGATGTTTCGAACTGGTTGGGTCTCCTCAATGCAGTGAGCGAACCCATCGACCCAACTGGCGATCGAACTCGGACCTCACAGGCAGGACGCAAGCACACTAACCACTCGACCACAAGGCAGCTGATCAGACGGTTTTTCATTTTACACGATATGGCACAACCCATCTTTGCGAGCTTGTTACAGGCCGCAGACCTAGATCATCTCAGCACCAGCCTCAGGGGTTACGACTCGTTTGGAAACAATCACAACCTGACTACGCGGTTCATGCGAGTAATGGAGGATTTGATCCAATTTCAAAGGTGAAATTCGTCGTGTACATAGCAAATGAAGCGCGAAATGAAAAGCTAGGAATCCCTAGCCAGCTGTTTCGACCTGATTGTTGGGAAACAGACGAAAGGAATAGATACTCGCAAATGATTATCTATGTGGCATCAGGAGAGTGAGATAAATTGATAGCCCACGGGCATGATCGAAACCACATTCCGCATTCGTTACTAAATCTGCATTTAAACAAGTAAGATAAAAAGATAAGAGTGATCGACTGCGGCTCTGGGTGGTTTTTATTGGTTTAAAACAATCTACCCCACAGCACCAGCGAGTCATCAACCGGAAAGTATTGATGTCGTACGTATCCAGATATCCTCAACGGATCCACAGAAAAA
>UZAN01040594.1:22468-32984 GCA_900618425.1 Echinostoma caproni
AGTTCACCAACTCGGCTGTGTGTAGTATAAATCACGGGAAACGGTTTTTCTCTATTAATGCCGAAAGATCACCTTCGTTGCTCGCGTTTGTGTGTGTATATATTGGCCTCGAGTGACCCTGACCTAGGTAACTTGACTTGGCAAACCCAATGCGGATAGCTTATATCGCCCGTAAGATTTTGGATAGCTAGAACTTCTATTAACTTGCGAAAATAACCGAATCGTTTAGGCTTTGCTCCTCAAATCAGACGCTAGCTTTAAACTAATGCCGCAGTTTTCAGTGTAATACTTCCAGACAACACACAGTGGTCTACTTTTCANTACTTTTCACCTCACATGTTGGATTGTATTCTTTTAAGTCACATAGTCTAGGGCTACCACAGATGCGCGCTATGATTTATTTCGAGTTCAGAAGGTAAATGATGGTACCGCGGAGGAGGAATTCTACAATGGATATCCGGAAACTTAATTCAGTCAGTTAATCTCACTGAATGGCATCTCCTGGGTTAGCTGAAGTCACAGTGGTTATTCAAACGCTATATGGGTATTGAAACAACTCGAGTATTTCTGATTTCATTCACCAGTTAATTGGTGTATGTTTGGACCCTGAGGCTGGGCATCGATCAGCTTCTAAGGCTTTAGTTGTGTTGGAAGACGAGAGTCAAGTCAACGAAATCCTTTGTTCACCCCAAGGTGCGTATTCGGTTACCATTGTCAATGAAACTTGACAACCACAAAGTAAATGCAGAATCAACACGTTGAAAACTTGTTGATAGAAAGCGAGCTAGGACAGAGTTTGGATCGATCGAGAGTCTGGAATGTTATGGTTTGTGTTGATTGAATTGTCTTGACACGTACTCCGGATCGAATGCAAAACAAGCAAGTTCACTTGGAACAACTTCAGAGAAATGGCTACCACTTTGAGTAGCGCCTTCAGCATGTCACTGAGTGATTAGATTTTATAAAATGAGCAAGATTCTCTTGAGTAATACACTTAGGGAAAGTGAACTGTTTGAGAGACAGGAATTTGGTTTTAGCACATCCGGAAAGATCATCAGTGGGGTTTACGTCCTGCGCGGTATGCTGCAGGTTTGGTGAGATGGGTTAGTATACAACTGGCTTCGAGATGTGATGACAAAAATGCTTATCTCTCAAATAAACAAGGTATGTCAGAATAGGATCGAAGGTCATATGAGAACACATTACAGAGTGAGGCCAAACAATTTACTGTTCACTAGTCAACATATGAGAATAGTGTTCTCCAGAGCTGGAGTAACGCACGCACTCACCTGAAGAAATCAGTGTGGGCAGCCGACCATTCACAAAAACGAACTTAGCCTGCAGATTGTGAAAATCTTCATCGCCCATGTGAGATGAAGTAACCGTCGCAACATCCGTGGGTTCAGAGCAAGAAAACGGTGTTCATTAACCCGGATGATATTTCAATGAGAAAAGAAATGGTCGAAGAGCTTCGAAGACACCGAGTGTCATGAGTCAGACCACCCTGTCCTCGTTAATGTATCAGTTGTGGTCATTCGGTAAAGTTGTCCGTGTGTGAACGAAGATCGATGGATCAACAAATAATGGAGATGAAACGTGGACGTTTGACCCCACAGAACGTCATAATGCTTTAGGAATGGAACACTCCCATTTTCCTATTATCTGACCAACCGAATGGGTTAAAGAGGATAAAGCGTCAAGTGCGGAATGCAAGCACCGCATAAACCTAGTTGTTGGGTGTCATGAATAGTTTCATTCAGGGTCATTAATATGCGTCTGAGCCGGGTGAATTAATGAATGACATTATTAGCAAAGGTGTAAAATGACTTTACTGCATAACGACTCTGAAAAATAATCTTCGTGTGTTCGCTACCAAAATTACGTAGGGAGTGATATTTCTTCTTGGTACCGCGCATATTCAATGATCCTAATTCTATCGATCACAGTGAGTGCGACCTGTCCTAAGCCCAACAACAGATAACACCTATTGGTGTGTAATATTTGCTGAGGGAGTTGCTTGCCTCAGTGATCCGAGAGAACCAAAACTTCAACCCATGACCTTTGTCAATCAGATTGCACTAGCTTCTTCTTGAAAACCTGAGGATCATTCTAGTCAGTGGATTGGAAAAGCTGTCCACGTGGCTGCTTGTCAAACACTGATTCTGCTGTGCTAACTACTCATTTTCTGATATCTACAATTTAATTCTTGGTTTCAACATCAGCATTCGGTTTAATCTCAATTTGTTCCCAATCGGTCGACGAGGCTGATAGCCGAAACCCATTCCAGTGCGCAAAAGCAAAAGGCCTGTCCTTTTGACTGAAAGTGGGAAGTGTGTATAGGTCACTCTCCGTGTGCTAGCAGTACTGAGTAATGCTTTCTGGAGTCGGATGAACGGTTTGAACTGTGAAAGCCATCCATCCTAGAATCGGGGAAAATGAGCAAGGCGAAGCGTTATGCTTATGAGAAATTAGGTTCACCAACCAAAGCATTTTTCAAACTGTTGGGTGACAAATCCAGGTGGTAGACAAGAGGGATGATTCACTTATGTACTCAGGGAACAACACGGAGATGGATTTTCACTGTTTAGATCTGCGACACGGAAAATCTATAGTGTACTCAAATAAACTTGATAGTTTTTAAATGTCTTCCACGACACCGGTATGTTCTATCGGAGATCGGATATCTTTTACTTATCAAATTCAGTTGACGTTTCA
This sequence comes from Echinostoma caproni, assembly GCA_900618425.1. Taxonomy (NCBI): domain Eukaryota; kingdom Metazoa; phylum Platyhelminthes; class Trematoda; order Plagiorchiida; family Echinostomatidae; genus Echinostoma; species Echinostoma caproni. The sequence goes on from UZAN01040594.1 coordinate 25,184, forward strand.
CATGTTTTATAGATTCCGACAGCTTTTTCGTAGTTGTTTGATAGAGCATTTTTGATTCGCATTCGTTTTTGTTGAGGGAGAGGAGTCACTGTCGCCATCACTGCAAAATGGGTCGCGAGGGTACACAAGTCAAATTGAAACTGAAGTAATCGACACACTGCTTACATATGATAGATTAAATCGAGTTGTGTGAAAAGATGAAATTCATTATCCTATGTCACTTCTTCAAAATTTTATTATTCCCTGTGACTTTTTCTGTCATTTTTGTTGTGTTATTCATTGTTGGCTGTTCTTACCATTAATAGCCGATGAGGTTATAATCATTGAATTATCAGATAACCTTGTAGGATAAGTTAATAATAGTCATTTCAAGTCAGCGTTCGTTATCAGACTCCTTAGTGGAAAAATAAATGTCCAAGTGGCGAAAACCTAACAGCGATTCTAGAGTAACATGGAAAGGGTTTCGGGTGGTTACTCAAAAGAGCATTGGAAAGCAACGCATATATCCAGGTACAGGACAGGTCAATCAGTGGTTGTCTTAACACCTTTTCCGGACTGCCGGATGGCCCTGGGTTTTGACTCGTTGGTGGAACAATAAAACTGCGAATGAGTCACGTCTGTTCAATGTGTGCAAACTCTTCTAGGGAACCATTTTATAGATGAGGATGAATCAACGTTGAGTGAACTTTTCGAAATATGAAAACTTCAAAGAAAAATGATCGGTGTCCTTGATGTTTAAGCACAAATCAATGATCTTCTAAAGAATGAATCAGTAAAGATCTTCGAATTCAGTCGGTGACGTCAACTTATATAAAAAATAGCCTGAGTCAATGAAGCGAGCCAACTTCTATAATAATCCGCAGATGGAATTCGCTTATAAAAAGAGCCTTCGAGATAAAGGCAGTTTATCTGTGCACCCTCATGGGCTGTTGTGTACGGAACATCGGAATCTGTGGAGGCAGAATGTTTACGTACCGAATACAGAGGTGAAACAGACGGTATGTGTTTTGGGTTCACGATGCACGTGATCCTAGTGGCTGAGTGACCATATATCAGCAAATCAACTGCAAGCAAATAATCGTTTGCGTTGGTCATTGCATGCAAGTTGCACAATTTGTCAAGTTATTTGACCACATGTGCTATACCAACCTTAAGGTATTCCGGAAAACAAGTGTAAACGTTTGTTTATCAAAGTAAGTTTATTATCAGTATCCCAGAATGAAGACCATTATTAATTTTGTTGCTTAAATACATATATATATATATATATATATACATAAATATTCATATCTAGATGATTAGCTTTTTTCAGGATGATACGTATTGTTTCGAGCAACTATTGTGCGAATGTTAGAGAGTTAATCGAAAGTAGGCAGCTTGCGTCCTTTTCGAATATGCACCACGCTATGAACAGTACGCTGTTTGGCAAGCTCGCTATTCCCGTTAGAGTTCAAAATGAATCTCGACAGGTATTGTGAACTGTATAACGAATGATGATGTTTTTCTGTTTGCTTTCTTCTATTGAATCCGCAGTGATACAAATTTCCAGGAGAAAGAGGCCAATCAAAGAGCTGCCATACAACACAGAATGGGGAACGTTGGGCGGGGGTGGTGCGATTCGAAGACATCCTCCAGGGTGGTAATTTGGTGATGTTACCACCAGGCTGCCATCGCCCGATGATGGGGTACAGGAAATTCATCGGTCTCTTTTCTGTTTTGGCGTCAGTGATCAGTTCAATCCACAATCAGTGTGATTAATGCATACTTTTATCGTAGTTCGTCTAGAGTGGTTGGTTATTCCATAAATAGCCGGAGTAAAGGTGCTGTAAAATAAATTACTACTTCTTCAGGGTCGCGCTGGGGAACAACAGCTGATTTTTTTCTGGGTGTTGAATTTGTGCACTCAACTGTTCGTATGATTCTTTGTAACTCATTCATATTTTAGAAAATAATAGGTCAATTGTTTCACTCAGGGCAGGACACCACTTTTGTAGAGAGGTGGACACAGCACGGGAAACATTCAACCTTCGAGGTCAATCATTAAATGCGCAATAAAGAATAAAGAAACGTATTACTGATTGTCGACGACTGAAACTTACGTAGTTAACCGAAAACACCCACAAAATAGCTGTGAATTTCTTGTTCCATGGTATTATTCTCCCTTTCCCCCAAAAGCTTTCATTGTTTAACTACTGAAATAAACATAATTTTGTGTTTTTTAATATCCATCTTTGGTGTAATGCACAGTAGACGGGATAAACTCCTTAGTCACTGGGACCTCTGGTCAAGCACGGAAACCGGTAAAATAAACACCAGGGCCTGGAGTGGCTACTCACAACTTTCCTATTCTTGGAGAGGAGGATTATAAATCAGCAGAAAAATAGGTTATTCGAGGGGTATGGGACCAAAACATGATAGAAATTACACCAATCTGGGGATCCATGTTGCCATACTATGCATCTGTAAGTGAGAGGATGTGTGAAAGCATTAAGATGGGTAGAAAATGAAATAAGACAGTCATTCGATGAGCTCAATGGGAGAAATTTTGTACAATTGTAAAAATTCATGGATTTAATGCAAGGCCAAGATGGAGGGTATTTGCATGGTATCTGGAACGATCGAGGAGACGGGGTCACGAGGGCAACTGGTTAGTGTAAATTGTTCAGTAGGGCAAGTGATTCTTTATTACAAAGGTAGTGCGACGTTTATGCAGAAAATTAAGGCCATTCTATATCATGAAAGCTTCAATCACCCAAAATTGTAAACTAGGCTTCGGGGTCTGCTTCAAAGTACGTTGATAAAATTTCAAAAAAGCGAAGGCTCACTATCTTATGGGGTACAGTGAACAGCACAGAGTTAATGATTTGGAAGAGGGAACCAATGTTCTTGGTACATAGGTTGGAACTCGCCGGTTGGTAAAATTTTTGTTTTGTTCACAGGGGGGAGCGATTGATTGATTCTTAACATCACAAGCATCAGCTGTAGAAATGAGTGAATTATATAGAAAATAAATGAAAAGCTTTAGTAGATGAAAGTCAGATTCCGGGTAAAAATATAGCTAATGAGGAACCGGACAGAAGAAACTGATGGCAACATTCAGTGTTTCACTTCGATCCGCGAACGGTAGCGAGTACGATTATCGAGTAAGTAGAGTGTGCATGAGTTTTAGTCGCGTTTGATATGAGATAGAGAGATAACCTGGATCTGTTCCGGCAGCAGTAGTTCAGCACGGAGATATCTAATTAGGAATTTAGAAATACGACCACTTTAGGAACTCAGAGCTAGTGATCTTCCTGTATTCATATGTGTATATGTACAACTCATTGGATTACAAATCCGTGAACTAATACACAAAGCGCGGGTGGAGCCGGTTTCAGCTTTAAATGATCAACTGTGAAAGGACCATCGATAGCGGTGGTTCTGATATATTCAATATAACAATATGAATGGAAGCTGAATTGCAATGGAACAAACAACTATTTCTTCACATCCGGTTTCGGTGAGGTCTTCGCTGTGGAAAATTAATGGATGTATTTTCTTCGACTAGTTTTCACTCTGTGTTTTCCCATTGGAATTCAGCTGCGTCAATTTGATTAATTGAGCCAATGAGATAATCTGTTGATTTGTTTGTTTCTCCGCACGCTGAAGATTCTGAAGACTTGAAATTAACAGAGAATAGTGTTTTTGGACCATTACGCCTACAACAACCGTTTTAACTGTTTCCTAGGTCAGAGCATTATCTCACGGTGTTGTCATAAGTACATTTTTTCACAGTACCGCACACCCTGTAGAAGCCTCCGTAAAAGGGTGATTGAGACCGACCACAGTCATCACAGCAACAGTGGTAGAGCCGTCAATGTCATCATCAACAACAACAAAAACAACGATAAAGCCGCTACTACACTTTGGTCAGGGTTGATGAATGGGGTTACAACCATTCCCCAATGGATCTCACCCTACTCTTTGAAACTAAACTAAAGCTAAAGCTACCCTACATGTAAATTTGGTAGTGACAGATGGGAAACGATTATCATATTTTCATCAGCAAATATTGGGTCACCAGACAGTACTATCGTCAGCAACAGACAAGACGTTTTTTTGATTCAGATCCTAATGCTCTTGGAGTGCAAGTAAAATGAATTCCGTCAACTGCGCTCCAAGATTGCGAAATCAAATGAATACATTCATTAGTGATAAGCCACTTCGTGGCTGAATGAGTAACACCTACCAAAGACTGCCGCACTACATTTAGCTTACCATCACTGGGATAGATGTCACTCTTGGGGCACTTCACCTGCTTAAACAGGGTTACACGATTTCACCACCGTTCGTCTGTAAACGTTTCAGCGAACCCACATCAAGCTGCTTGACCTGTCCTCATCGTAAATTTGTCTCATCTGAAATTTTTGGTTACAATAAAGAGGACACCATCAGGAAATGTAATACTCAAATTCCGAAATGTTTTGCGACAGTTATTTCAAAAGCTGTTGCCAGCAAACGTAGATACTTCAGACGTAAAGGTGACCAGTGCCTGAGATGCTGGGTAAGGAATCGAATCACACCATTAGTATGCCCTACACCATGCATCAACCGCACAGACCTTTTATCAATCTGTACTGATTGCGCCACGCGCTTTCAATCTCTAAATAACGTTCAACCTGTTTAATATGAAAATACTATCAACCTCAAAATAGTATTTCAAGAACCACATTCTCTTCTTTATTGCGTTTCAGAACATACATTCTATTAATAAGATCGATAAAGACGCAACATGAAAAACAAATATCGTTTTCGTTCACCCTTGATCATGCTGATCCATAACAAAAATCGATTTCCACGCGATTACAACACAGTTTGTTGAGGAAAATAAATTACTACAGACTGTCATATTTCGGAGTACTCCGAAACCGCAGGAGTGCTGGTTCAGTTTGGTTATCAGTACACAGCAAAGCAACGTCGATCGGACAACAAATACCTTTCCTAACTTTGTACCGTTTAAATAAACGCAGCCATCCAGTTCGTAGTTTGAATAATAGAGCAAGGAAATTATGAACATTAAATGTAGTCCCAAATAGACTCCGTTTCCTGTTAAGGTTTTCAGTACAAATAAGTCTACGAGACCGTTTGTTGCGGTAAAGGATTTTGAGACCCACTGAAATCGTCATTTGCGTTCCACTACCAATCAGAAGCTAGAAACAAGAAGTCATTCAATCACATTTATGACTGACAGTTAATTGGAGGTGCTACTCTACAAAAATGAAACCAGACTCACGTCCAAACTGCTAATAGGTTTACAACTGAAACACAGTACCAGCTTCACTAACTTCGTTCTGTGTACCTATACACCTGTTTCTGCGAAAACGGACATTTTAGTGTCACGACCTTGCGCTTGCCTGTTACAGTCTGTGAGCACCACACAAAATGATTCAGCAAGGGATCAATGTAGATAGTTATGTTCCCGGTAGTTTTGAGAATCACTGAACCTAACTAATGCTGTCGAGAGGTACTAACCACTAGAAAGTCTTTGGCGGATTTTCAAGGTATTCCAAAATGATAAACAGACACTCGGAATCAAATTATGGGATTGAATATTGCAACCACTGAAGGTGTAAACTGGCTGGAGCGCTGCTTCACCACTAATTGCGCTCCTTTCAAGAAACCACGAAACCAATGTAGCGAACTACAGGTAATAATCAATCTCGTGTAACATGAATCACATTTAGGAAACACATTTCAGTTTTCAGTGTCATATTTAATCCGGTGAATATGACTGGAAACGCCAAGCGTTGGAAAGAAAAAATATGATGAAAGTCAGAATGTTGCACGAGTTTGATCTATTACTGTACATGTTTCGTTTTTTGCAACCGAATTTAAGACCCACCCTACCCTTCTTCCAGTAAACAACTCTTCCTCCTGTCACTGGTTTTGATAATTTATAACACCGCCTGGATTTCATGAACGCGTTTTGGAGACAATATCTACTAGACGGTACATTCTCTCCGTCTTTTGTGCCAAAGGGATTCACTGCCATCGCTCAAATTCCCTTGACTTCAAGTATCTTGTCCAGTATGTATGCTACTACGTGAACATTCCACACGATGTTGAGTTTCACGCACACACGATCACATTCAGAATTAGACCCGAAACATTGAAAATGTGATTCTTCATTACTGATTCTGGTACTATTACTTTTGCTTGATGTTGCGGGCTGGCATGCATGCTGACGACTGCGTGAGCAAATAACGGTTTGAAAAGTTGTGTTATTCTCACCCACCTTGGATTGCAGAAATCTGAAATCGTTACTGTTGGAATAATAAGGAGTTGGGGTTACATTTAAACTCATTTCAAAAATATTTACGTAGATTCGATGTTTGCTCAGTTGAAGTTGGTTCCTTCATGCACCCACTGATCGGTTCATTGAGTTAGTACTGGGATAATTTAGGTCAGTCAAACATTTTTGAATTTCGTTCAAAACCCATTCACTCATGTTTGACTTATCCCACCCCTCTGACCATGCCTTCGATACTGCTATGCTTTTCTTGGATGAGTGAAAACTACTTTATGTCTGACGAACGTGTGAGCTCTTAGCTACCGATATTTGCAACTTTTATCTCAATTACAGGGATCCTACTATATTCACAACTACTATACTTCTTTATTTTTTCTTATTATGCACTCTCCACAAACACCAAAGGAATACATCGGTCACTGTATTTTACCGGATACCTACTGAATTATGTGCACACGCAAATGCAACATAATCAAGCCGTTTTGAATGCTTATCAGACGAAGCAAATCTTTCTTCCCAGCGAGTTTCAACTTGCTTATCACGGGAGCTTATCTCTATTGTTGTTTGATGCCGGTACTAACTAACTCGGAATGAAAGAAACAGTGGCTTTGTCTGGGGGTGTTCCACTGAGCCCGTAACAGGAAGTATTAACTCCCTTCCACTAATGAAGAACAATATTTTATTGTGTCCAGACAGACACGTCGGTCATTCCAGTTTAGGACTTAGTGTGTTTCTTCAGCTGTACTCAATTATGCTCCTGAAGATCAAGTACCTGTTCAGTTGATTCATTTGATTCTCAATGGGATTTACAATTGTTGTAGACATTCGGTGTAATCAATATCTGTGTTCTAAGTTTGCTTATATGTGCTTGAAGAGCTGGCCACTTACCGTCGGAGTTTGAAGTTTGATCTTGCTATGATCGGTTATTATGGTTTATTTCATTGTCCGAACTGGTGTCCAGCGATGTCCGGTATCCACTGAGCAACACAGATGAACAAAAGCGCAAGGCTGGTTGCATAACAAAGGGAATGTGAAACGGCACAGCATTTGAACTTCACATGTACTAGTCGCCGGTGTTTGGGTCCTGAAATAATCGATGACTAAAACGTGAATATCCCAAAGAAGGATTGATCAAAGTTTTTAAAAAGCTGTTAACGGAAAAGGAAGAAACAATTTACCTAAAAATGCATTGTAAAAATATCATCAAACTAGGGGAAATTACTGATTTANNNNTTGATCCTGGGTTCCTCGAAGTCTCAAAACGCATCACTTTTCTGTTCTTCCTCTAAAAGTACTAAGTTTGGAAATTCAACGTAGCAAAACGCTTGATTGGCATTTTCAAGGGGCAAATTGGAACACGTGCTGCTTATTCGATTCGCCAAAAAATAACTGTTTATTCTAGAAGCCAAATTGTTTCACTATTTTGTTGATAAGTAAGACAAATGAATATATATATATATATATATATATATATATATATATATATATATATATATATATATATATATATAT
>UZAN01040594.1:33573-74840 GCA_900618425.1 Echinostoma caproni
AGCTACAATCACTTCATCGAGGAAATTATTTTGGTAATTCCCTACGTAGTGATAATCTCAGTACGGAAAATGCCAAAGTTGATATTGCAGAACCTCTCAACCAGTTTAATACTGTCGTCCGAAGGTGGTACATAGGCTGCAATTCGATGGATAATTCTACGAGACTCAATAGCTGAAAGTAATGTTTACAGTCTCAAGATTACCTCCCTGCTTCTAGGAATTTATTTTGTATCTACGCATCCTGTTATGCTATGTGCAGTAATTCTACCGTTAGATCTTAATAATCTCTCACCGGAAAAATTTCCATAATAAGTACGGAAACTGGAGTGAGTGGTTCGGGCTTCGGTTTATACCTTAGATCAAACCATCGTTTGCATATGATGAGCGCTTTCCAATTNTTCCAATTCTTGTATAGAATGCGTGGTTGACGAAGCATCGCATCTTCTCAGCAGACGAAGCGGTGAACATCCGCGTGTATAAGTTCTTGTAGTATGCTTGCAATAATTTTAGCCGTGTTCAAACTCCGTTGCATCCAATCACACTGAACAGCTAAACAGGGAAAAATACTCAAAGTTTATGTATTAAGATAACATTGGGATAAACTTCATTCAGGAACTTGGATCAATCCAAGCGTAGGCCATTTAGAAAATGGTTTAATTTAACGATAAAATCCTGGATATGCGCCTTTGGTGAGGTTTGCTGCTGAAGGAACTCGAGAGTTGTATTCCGCAAGTTTACGGCTCTCTAGGTAACAGTAGAAGTAGCCATTTTATTCATATTGTAATCTACATAACCCTGTTTTATTCACCAAATTATGATGTGATAAGAATAGAACTGTTTTTTCAACATTAATCGATCATTTAAAGAAAACATGGAATGCTATTCAAACTCCAAGGTTTAGTGAAATAAAGCAGTTGAAATTTATGTTAAAACGTTTTATATATTTGAATTCTTTTCTTTCCGGGAAAAAAAAGAAAAAAATATATTGCAGCAAAAGTACAAATCCACACTGGTCAAATGACTTTATTAAAATTTACTGCCGTGACACTTTAATGGATCTATGGGGTCGATAATGATAGAAGGGCAAAATTTCTCCTCGAACTGCGTTGAAAACTTCATTTTTCATTCTTTTCCCTTGATATAAAGTAGCAGAAGATGTGATTGTAAAACATTACCATAAGTGAATACGGTTTAACCAAAATATCTGCGTACACTGCAGATCTTGATCGAAAGATACTACATGTGTCCAAACACGCCGCAATCTAAACTGTATGACGATCATATTAGTTGTAAAATTATTCCCATGTTTATTCAGCGTACGATTGTGGCATTCGAATGAACAGTCCTCAGAGGCGATAAAGCGAAAAAAAATTGAACCACTGCATTCAGACCGCACTTGTTATTTTCAGTAATTACGGTTGGTACATTAAATGCCTTTTTTATCGTAAACAGAATCTCTGCAAAACGAGCACATATCCGTTGAAATCAAACGTCGCGCAACCTTCAAAGCCATTCGATATCAGATTCAACTGTCTTGTCTAAGTTCGGGTCCGTGTTATCAGACAGGGATACCTGGGAGACCATTTCTGAAAGAATGGATCTGGAAACAAATGGTCCTTGTTTGACATGGTTATTTATGAGAACTGGGTCAATTGGTGCCTTGAATGAGTAAGAATCAATCTGGGTAAGGCTATGTGCCGGAAAAGGCGTACGGGTATGACTGGAATCAACTATAGTTGATCAGATTTGTTGGTCACACGATTTTGTGGAGAACGCCCCCAGTCGGTCCACTTTATTCACCAGGTTTGACGAGTAACGATTTCGACCTAAATTCTATCACGGTTTTTACTCCTATTGCTTGGTTCTATTCACTTTGAAATAGACCACATTTTACCATGCATACTTCACTAGACACTATGTACTGGATACTGAATCTCAAAACTCAAGCTTGGCACATCGATTTTTAACCTTTGCAAAGATCTCATTGACATTTTGACTACCAAGATATTGGTGACTACGCCTTACTACAAAATCTCGCATGTTACTTTAAGTCTTCACCATGTTTGAGAGCTAATCTGTCGAACCATTTAGACATAAGTACAGTGACCCACAAAGCAACGGTATTTGGGTGATATGGATTGTTTTTTTCTTAAACTTCCTTAACAGTGCACCACACAAATTCTTGATTAATTCGAATGGCTTTGTTTAAATTTTGGATTGATGTATCATCGTAGTGTAAACTGCTGTAAAAGATTTACTTGACGAAACCTTCAACTTCTCGCATTTTATTCCAGTTATTCATTAGCGCCATTTTTCAGGCGTCCGTGAAATAGTGTCAAACATCACTGGTTATTTGACGGCTTAGAAAATTTTAAATTCATCGAAGTAATAAGTGGGAGAAAAACCGTAATTTCCGATACAAGTAAAAAGCACGGTTATTTCAGTGAATTCCACGTTCGTTGAATTAAATTTAGCTGTTAGAGAAGCTTTTACGTTTTCCCGTAATAGATAAATGCACGTCGCATTAAACAACGTAAAATACATAATATTGGGTTACCTTAAAATACTTCAATGAAATAACGCATACGATGCAACGTATCCCGGAAGAGTGTTTATCAATAATAATTTCACGACAAATACTGAGAAAGGCGGTTCTTGGGATAGCACACGATAAGTCCGAAGCTGAATTGGTAATAGTTCAGAACGTAACTGCGACAATCAATTATTCATTATGCCGTTGGCTTTATATCAAAATTGACTTTTGATGCAACTCGTACAATGTGTCTGTTGAAATGATGCAAAAAGATGTGTGCACTCCAGTTATGATTCTAAGCGCGACGGACACACCTGACCGCACCAATCACGGTATTGTGCATATACCTGAAATAAGGTCACTTAGTCCCCCGGTAACCCATTCATAGTGCAACTGTCCGACACGGAACATTGAGAGTGACACAAATAACGCGTTTTGGAAACGGACCGAGGTGAATAATAAAAATAAGACAAGTCTTTCGGAGAAAGTATCGCTTGGTATCATAGGAATGAGTCGATGATGGTATATGTATGCACAATAGAGTTATGAAGAAAGGGCGCCGCGCATCTGTGATACTCAGCTTACACTTTAGCCAGGAAATTGATGTCTGAGCTAGGCCCAAATGCATCATTCTTAACTGGCTGTGCTACCCTGACTTTTCGAAACCTTCTTGTTAATATAGCCATTTTAGTTCAAGAAGGGAAGAGCTAGCAGTCAAATAACTATGAGATATTGGTATTAGGCATTGATGTCACTCATCAGAAGATGAATGACAGCTGTGCAGAATTAATTCAACGATTTTATCGAAACAACAATATATCCAAATAGACGTACTGTTAAATAAAGAGTCCTCCATTTCGGAATCAACTGACAATCGAGATAATAAACTATGTGATCAGCATTATCGTCATTTGGATATAGAAGTTGTGGTTCATTGAACCTTGTGTTTTGACTTTCATAGGGTTCGAGAGTGAAGTTAACGAACTTCATCAGCTAGCTAAGATTTTTAAGGAATAACTAATACTTTCATTTTTTAGTGCTTTCATGTTTGAATGCCTCCTACTGAAAAGGTGTTTTTTAAAAACACAATGTACCGTTGACATTCAACCACAGAAAACAGTGCCTAGAAGAAAGTGCTAAAAGATATCTGTATTCAGCTTTCAGGGGCCACACGAACGGTGTATGACTACAGAAGGTACTTTGTTTGGCCCATTTGCTTTCAGGTGTCAGTCCTGAACTTTCATTTCTCCGGTTAAAGCGGATGAAGTCACCGTGACATTTCCTTGAAGTTGAGAGACCACAGACTTTGTCCTTTGCCTAATTGTCGTCTTCTGCAACGCACCTTTTCTGGAAATAGCTAGTCAGAGTGAAGAAACTCACAAGGAGGCCAGTAGGTGCTGTGGAAGTGAGGCAAGGGATCAGGTAAAACAAGTTCAACTTATCTTCTAGCTTTGGATCCGTACGACTACAACTGATTAATTGGGGAGTGTGAAGGATATGACAGCAGTGGACAGCAAACGTCTTTCTGTTGTCATATTTTATATATCTGGACTGCTTGGAAATTTGCGTGTGTACAGTTTGACAGTTTACCCCGTGTGTTGATCACAGTGTTTCACTCTTTTGGCTTCTGCCAAAACAGGCCCACTTCACACGCATATCTCACAATCGTACTTCTCTTGGATAAATGATGATCTGCGAAGTTTGTTTTGCTTTATTTTACTGTACGATAATGCTGTTGAGGCTAAAGTTTATCCTATTCACTCCTCATTCTGTAGGTGTGATTGTATTCATTTACGTGAAACTGATACTTTGAATTATTCAGTTCCGCGACGTGTACGACCTATAATGAGACCACCTAGCAGTGGTGTGAATAGCACCATCAAACCGTTTTAGGAATGAACTATCTGCAATAAGCCCGCAGTTCATGCCAATAGGATACAACCACTGCAATGCCTGTGAGCGAGTATATCTTTCAAATCCCGGATTTATCTTCAATCACTGAGTTACTGTTTGTTGGATTGAGTGTTTGGTCTATGCGGAACAATGATTCATGCTAGCAACACGCAGTAACCCGGGTGGGAGAACGGAATTATACTGTTGCGTGTTCACTGTTGCATTATTGAATAATGACACACGGGATTTAGGAACCCACCACAGAGTTATGTCCGTTCATTTCGATCCCCACCAATTTCCTTTTTATCCACTGAGAGCAACCCTAAGTGAGTAAAAAGCAAAAGCCAGTTGGTCATGAAGCAGTCTAAAGAGAACAGGCACAAGGTGTCCATGAAACATTCTCATTTCGAAGTAAAACATTGGATTTCTCTTCGTTAATAAAAAAAGAAATGGAACAAAATATTTTCAGTTCAGGATACATACACGTTTTTTTTAAAGGATGGGTAATTTGCGAGCAGTTAGAATGCGATTTCATCCAAGAGACGGCGTGATGATTAGTGCGCGTTTCCGCATCGGCAATGTTGATAACTGAGATGGTATGTGTGGGTCTATGAATGAATGTACACTCAGTTCAACCATATTGGGTCAGTTTTCAGCTTTCAACATCGTTTTTACTCTGATTAATCTGAATGAAATTGAAGTTGAATAATAAACGTCGTGAAACGTGAAATTAGTTAAGCAGGTAACTGTGCACAGTTTACGGGTTACTTTGTGTGGGTCGACAAGGAGCCGTGATAAATGTGTAGGAATGGAATTACTGTAACAAGACGTACGTAGATACAAACTTGAAAACTAGCTCCTGTGGTGGACGTGGTCAGGGCTCTTTACAGTTTATTTTGCAGAAGATGTGAAACGTCTGCTTTTACAGAGGATGCATACTGATTGGATTCATCAATGTACCTAGCAACGGTATTATCTTCAAGGATCATTCCAGGAATTCCACCACATTTTGATAAGTATTTTAAGATCTCATCATAAGAACAAAATCCTTCGATGGGAGGCGACCACAAATAACCGGCAAACAACATAAAATCTCATAGACGGGCTGGGCTATATCGTGTAAATTCAAAATGAGAAGCGGTCTGATCAGCTGACCAGTGGCCGAGTGGGTAGTATGCTTGCGTTCTGTTAGTGAGGTCCCGGGTTCGATCTCCATTTGGGTCGATGGAGTCGCACTGCTGATTAGGACCAACCAGGTCGAAACAGCTGTTCAGTGCTTCGCAGCTTTTCAGGTCACGCCTCATTTACAAGACGAATTAATCATCAAAAGCAACATAATCATTAAGGAATAAGGCAAGACACCATCAACTTCAGGATTAGCTTATGTGATAGCGAAAACATTTTTAGCGTAAGAAAGAAAAATGATATAAAGTCCTTTTTATGGTGCCAAATAAAGATGGTGGTGGTTAACAGTGAGAAAAACCACTTCAGAAGCAATGAGATGCCTAAATTCCTAATCTGTCTAAAATAATTGAAACATTTTCCGCTGTATATCTTGTTGTTTTGTTCTGGTTTATTTCAATCATCCGCGGGGCTCTATCACGGTATTCTTATTTATTTACGTGGATCACGATTATCAAAAGCTTCTTTAGTTTTGTATTTTATATAGTCAAAATCAATGATTACGAGTCACAAGACAGCAATTCATAAGACGCATGTCATCGGAGCGCGCCTCTTGAACGGTTACGCGACAATTTCTCACTACCGTTGTGTTGTGGAATTTATCTACCCAAATTGCTAAATATGCGCGCTTTAACCATATACACAAAGGAATTCATGTTAAAAATTAAAAATGTTATTGTGATAAACCATATTGCCATGTTTTGAGTGTTAGTTGCTAGTCAAGCGCACAAATACTGCAAGCGCGGAAAACTCATTCATGCCGGTTGGCAAACTGCATTTGGTCTTGCTACCCCCAGCAAGATGACCGTACTTTGTGAGTAACAATGTCCGTTCTGTGTTTGGGAAGCTTCCGGACTTATTCTACCTGCTCCAGCGAAAGGAATTTCGCACCTCTTGTGTTTTGTGTCTTCGGGAGTCATGGCTCAATGAGTATGTGGACGATTCCGTGGTCCAACTGGATAATTTCGTCTACTTCAGACAGGGTAGACAACGGTGTAGGAAGAAGCCGGGAGGCCGTGTGATTACTTACATCAATTTCAGTTGGTGCGGCAAATCTGAATTACTTTTTAAGTATTCACAGAAGGACGTCGATTGCTTGACTGTCGTCTGCCACCCCAGATTGTCCCGCTTTCCTTATATCGCCATCATTAATTTATACATTGCACCGCAGTGTAGATTATCAGACATTGACAAATTTTACGATAATTTCCTACCGGTTATTGCCCATCTCTTTGCTGAGAGCTTACACTTAAAAGCTGGTAACTTTAACCACGCCCCCTGCACCCTTTATTGTGTCTAAACCTTAGTGAGCCAATCATCGGACCGACTAGAGGAAACACTCATCTAGATGCCATAATCACAAACCACGCTGACATCTTTCCCCCTCAGGCACCAGTGACCACAACCTGATCCTGGTCACACCCTAAGATTTACTCACACTGAGGACATTTTTCTTTTACTCGACCCAAACACATCATGTTCCGTCACCGAGATCTTTCCCAGACAATATTGCCTTATTTAGATCCCGTGATAACTTTGTTCCTTCAGCATGGCAGAATGTCAACACCTTTTCTGAAACGTCTTCGCCGTGAAAAGGAACGTGCAGTTAAATGTGGCAGGAGGGCCTAGATGCAACGATTGTCGTTTCTGATCAGGAGTAAAATAAGACGGTTAGACGCCTTTGTGCAAGTCAGTTTTTTGGGACGAGGAACTGTAAATCTATGTGACGTAGAATCTACTCTGCAGGCAGGAAAGAGTGACTTTCAGTCCCTCTATTCATATTGAAAACCTGAATGCTGCATTTGTTCATTCTTCGCCGGACATACCCCAGTTATGTTGATTCCAGTTCTCCAAACATCCAACCTTCGTTTGATCCCATCACCTCTAGTGAAATGTTTAAAAACATTTGCTCTCTCAAGGTGTCGACCGCACCTGGTCCAGACAACCTAAGTCCCTCCCTTATTAAACACGGTGCTCTGCCACTATCTCAGACTTTTGCACACATAGCTAACCATTCACTCAAACTTCGAACTATTCCGGACTGCTGGCGCCCAGTGAGAATTACTCCCATCCCTAAAGGAACGTGTAAGACCCCAAAAGCGAGGCGTTTCAGACTGATTGCTCTCACTTCCACTGGTCTGAGATCAATGGAGTGATCATTTTTGCACCGTCTTCAGTTATCCCTTACCACCCCCGATAAGACTTATCAGTTTGCCTACAAACATAACCGCTCTACATTAGATGTCATTTGTTCTCTAGTTCATTTGTAAGTCCCTTAACGAGAAAGCCAAATTTGTGCATTGTGCGTTTCTGAACTATTCTTTCGCTTTCGACTCTATGCTGTGTTATGTTTTACTAAACAAGCTCCAATATTTTGGCTGTCCCGCTTCTCTTCTTGAATGGCTTGCTGATTACTTTTCGCAAAGATATCAATGTGTTAAATTGGGAAGAAGACAGTCAACCGCATCACTAAATACCTCGGGTGTACTTCAAGGTGCTGTCCTATCACCCTATATTTTTTGACTTGTATCAGTGAGTTACATGTTACTCTCCCTGTTCGACATGTTCAGTATGCTGATGATATCGCCATTTCTGTTTCCGTATCTAACCAATCGGAACTGGCTGAATATAACACAAACCTATTACAACTCGTTTTATATTCCACTTCATCCGGTCTTAATCTTAATCCTGAAAAATGCTTTGAATGTATTTTTACTCTAAACCGTACCCCATCTCCCTCCGATAGTCTCCAGATTCATGGAAAGCCAATGAGCAGGGTCAGCCATGTGAAGAACTTAGGTGCCACACTTGAAAGTAACCTTTGCTGGTCCTTACATACCAAAGGTGTTGCTCGCAAGTTTAAAAGTCTATTTTCAGATAAGAAGACTGCGCCACTTCTGTTCTGACTCGTCGATGATAAACGCTTTCGTTCAACAATATCTCCTCCCTTTACCCCTGTACCGCTCTCCTGTAATTTTCCCTGGTTTGTTGAAGGCTGATTTCAAGTTGCTGAGGCGTGGCCTCTCAATGATCAGCCGTGTCTCCCAAGTTCCGTGGTCTGTCCTGATTGGCAATATGCGTAATGCTCGTATTGATGCGTGCTACACGTTTGCTGACAATATACTACCTAATTTCAACCGTCCTCTAGACACTGACTGGTGTGCATGCAAATCCCACTCCTCCACCCGTTCCAAGTACAAACTTATCCCGTCCCTCTTACCTACATACAGAAACTCTTTGGTACCCTATCTTGTCCGGATACTGACCGACAAGGAGTGTTTGTTCTGAGCTTTCTAATGCATTTAGTAATTAACTCATATTTTCGTACGCTCCACATCCGACTTTCCTCCTGTTTTTACCAGAATTGTAATGGTGGTCTATTTTTTGGCTGAAAGCTTGTATATAACTCTTTAAAGCTTGCATACAATACAACACAATACAGTGACATTCAAATCTGGATTTCCACTTACTTTCATTAGGATTGACGTATCACTACGTATTAGTTACGCAAATATTTTCATCCTTTCATTGAATAAATATTCTCGCGAATCAATTTCTTTAATATAAATCACATCGTTTATTACCTGATTTTGTAAATTCAATAAGTCAGCACTATCCGTAGCTGATGAGTAGTAAACCTGAGTGTCACATTCGATACCTTAACAACTAATTAGTGAAAGATGCTCAGTAGATGGGTCGCATGGATTATTTGATGTTTTTTTCGTGTTCCATCCCGTCAAGCAGTAATCCAATGCTAGGTAACTCCCATATTATTGATGTAAATCCTTGGAATATGAACAACCGTTCCAGGAACCGTCTTCGATAACCCAGAGAATTTCGCATGACTTAAGTACTGTTGAATCAGTTATTCCACAGGATGCGTGCCACATAGTGAGCAGTCGGTGTTACAAGTCAGAGTATGAATTAATTTGAAGAATGTCTAATCATAGATAATCTGGAGAATAATAATTATCTGAATAATTTTTCACTCACATACGCTAACCGAATCAGATATGCTTACCTGAACAAAAAACGGAGACCAGATTAAATGAGATCTAAACGTCGCTTTTATCGCGAATTTGATGTGCTTACTAATGAGTAGTCAAGCGAAGACTTTCAAATCAACCCCGAGTGTCAGACACTGGAACAGAACCAGCAGGGAGCAAATTCATGCAAAAAGTGACGCAACTAAATGGTGTTCAACTCATTCAAAACAATGAGTAGGTTGCCAATTAACGAAAGGCTCAGCTATTCACTGGGATGAATCAAAGAATCCCGGTGGACATCTCTGCTTTCGTAGAATTGTGATTTCAAAATTGATTGGAATGACTAACCACAGACAAAGAATTTGGTTTCTTTGTATTTAACTGTTTGTGTATAAACTGTAGTCCAGTTGAATAAGCTGACTGTATAGCAGGCTCCAAAAATAAAATGTTATTAAATTGAATATTTGTGAATTCAGGGGAGGGGGTTGTCTCACAGTATATCGGCATAATTAGTAAACATTTCGCACATTATGGTAAATGTTCACTAATTCTGATTTTTCAGTGATCTAAGAAATTTTCTAATTTTGACGGAACTCCAAAGGCTGATTATCAAAAAGCGCTTAGAATCAACTGGTAACAGATTGCTCTATTTCTCTTCGGAGTGAGTTCGTTTTCCTGTAGGCCTTCTGATGATTATAAAATATGGTACAAGGGTGTCCGAACAGTCGTTCAACAACTAATGAAGTTTTAATTGCAAGTCAACCTTTGGAATGATTTAGAGAAGACAAGTTATTGACTGAACAAATCAATTAGGTATTTTTTAGCTCATGTTGTCAATATTTAAATTTGCCCTCTAAACAAGGAGAAGGCAAAACTATTAATTGAAAGGTTGATAACATTTTTGCTTGTTGACTGCACTCAGTTTTTACTTTTTTGTTGCTATTAATTTTGAGATCTCACACAGGAAAGGGTTTGTTTAACTCTATTGACTTTCGTTTGATGCCACATTTCAAATTTTCTCCACCCAAAGACAATCTGAATCTTTGGGGCCTCAGCGTGAAGCCGAGAAGCCCCAGTGGAAGCCAGTTCCGAACACAATCACTTTAACCCTCTACTCCACGCCATAGCCTGCCACCTCGTTATTTCTTCCAGTTCAGAACAATACCTGAAAAAAGCTCGGTATAGCAAACAATGTTCAGGCATTCATAAGATGTGCCGCAGGCAGATGATTTAGTGAAATGGTTCTGCTCAGTGGAAGACTATCTGAGAGTCATTTGAACTCATGGCTACTCACGCGATGCTTCTACCATACATCGGCGATGTTGCGTAGACAATGATTGTCGACGACGGATAGTCGATGGACATGGTCTGCTCGGAAAGGCCAAGTCTGGCAGCCGTAGAGCAACGCGGTGAGTACCGCTGTGCAATACACATTCCTCTTCACTGGAAGGGATATGTCGAACCAGCGGATTAGCAAACGCCTGTCTAGCTTTGGTTATGTGTAGAGAGACCTGTTCGCCCAAACGATAAGCAGATATTTCTCATCCACGAAATTTGTAGTTACTTCGTAAGGTTTTACATTTAACCCTGGCACATGAAAGAAATGACGTTCGCTGCCACATAAGTTGAAAATAATTGAATACCATCAGCGCTGAAATTTTCGGGAATCAAATTCGTAGTGATCTCATTTTTTATAGCACATTGGTCATCCTGCAGCAGTTTGCTTATGTTCAATGTTTATTCTCTCTCAAAAAATGTTAAATTGGTGAATACTCTAGCGAGGTTTTGTTATCTCAGCTATAGCCATAAACCTTTCTAAGCTTATGGTGCAGTGATTTGTTTGGCACACAAACTGAACTCGGGTGTGTGCGACAATCTTTATTTATATGAGCATTTCAAACTCCAACAATCGTTAAGTATAGTTTTTAACTCATCATCCCTCATATTTTGAATCAAGGCTCAGTACTCAATCCAATCATTCGGTCATAGATGAGCGAAGCACAGCTCTCGTGTCGCCAATGAATGTCAGTCCTTTTAGTCATTTCAGAGTTTATTTATAATTGAAAAATGATCTTCATCATCACCAACTAGTGAAGTTGAGCATCAGATTATGAACTAAAATGTGAAAACCTTTTTCACTAGACAAGCGTGATTTTGTTCAGTGTCTTTTATTGAACAATCTGTTAAGTCACTTGCTTTCATTGCGTTCAACCCTTTCGGCCGGCGGTAGCCAAGTGTCTAAATCACCAACTTGTGACCTGGGAGTCCCNCGTTCAAACCGCTCCACCGCCGCCCGCCTTCTCAGGCAGCCTTTGTATGGCTCAGCCACCCCCCTCCTTCCTGTAGGTTGACTGTACACTTGTATATTAAATAAATAAAAGAGGAATTAAAAAGTCATCTATTATTTACTTAAAGTGCGACCTCGAAAACTGATAACTACTGTGTGTGGATAGTAAATGCACATTAAATGTTCTGGCTACCTCTATGGGATTAGCTACCAGGTTTTGGTGGAAAAATCACTACATGACCAGAAAATGTCGTCACGGTTGAAAAATTGCTGTAGCGTCGATGACAAAGTTACGAAATTTTCCTGTACTATAAAATGATATACAATTCATTGGAGAGCAATTTCAGCAAATTTCTAAACACCATGGTATATTCAAATCTACACCTTTTCCCATCAAGCTTTAGCCATAACCCGAAATGCTTTAGCCAAAACCCATATTCTTTTAGCCTTGACCTACATTCCTTTAGCCAAAAGCCGCAATGCTTTAGCCACGACCCGCAGTCCTTTAGCCTCGACGCACGACCTTTAGTCACACCGCTGTAGGCGAGTCGGAACAAAAACTATTGGTATATTCTGAGGTCAACGAATGTTGAAAAAAATTATATTTTACAAATTTTTATATTGCAAAGCTTGACTAATAAATGAGGTGTGACGATCGTATGCTGCGCAGTTGACTGTAGTAACGGTATCAAATACCGCATCACATAGTGATTGGAATAGGTTTAGACGATGTTCCCGTATCGTCAAACCAATTGGTACATCTCGTATGGCTTCAGTGTTTTCAGTGAACCAGTTTTTAATGTACTAAATGATAAGGGAATTAAAAGAATAAAATCTCTCTCATCTGTTTGAATTTACTGAAGACCTCTTCCAATGGATTGAAAAAGGGACTATATGGTGGGAGAAATCGGACATGCTGGTTGGCATTTAACTGCGCATCCAAAGCTCTCCGATGAACGGGCTCATTGTCAAAGATAAAAACTACTGGGACACCCGGTTGCTCAGCAGCGATTAGTGTAGAGCAACTTGATAGGAATCCATTGAAAACATGCCAACTGATCTGGTTCAAATTGTGAATTGCCACAGACTTCTCAAACTATAACTTAATTCATGCTTCAGCCAACAGCCACAATCCTCTAACCTTGACCATCATTGATTAACCACAAACCCGCATTTCTCTGGACACGACTCCTCTCCCCATAGTCCTGTTTTTTAACCTTTCTCTTAACAGTCGCACAAGCTTTAATTGCTGTTTCCCATTCACATGTGAACTTGGTTCATGAGATTAGGATACGATAATATATCGCGGATAAGAAACATCGTTCACAAAAGACTTTCGAGATTTTTATTCACAGGAGTAGTGCATCTCAGATTTTCTCCGCAGTCTCGTCATGCGGCATTCGATCATCTTTGACAATGCGCCCGTTCATCGGATTTACTCCTTATATGTTTCTCCTCAACTCTTACGGTTTGACGTTCCAACATATGTTCCACCATGTTTTTTCGGTGAAAAGACTTATTTTAATTGCAATCATCAACATTATCTATTTTTCAGATTGTTATAGTGAAATGCACAAATGTTTAATACTGAAAAATTAAACCGATGCTCAATCAAGGGAAGTGGAAGAAAATGACTTTTTTGAAGCGCATGGAACAAGTTCATTGAACGGCGTACTGCTGTGAAAGTATAAATCCGGACAACACTGTAACACTTTCGACATATTCTGTTCTCCGCTTATACTCTGTCAACTCTTCATTCCTCTCCTACAATCCATCCTGTTTACAATTCACTTTGTGCATCATATTGAACCTTGCGCAGTTCGGCCTGGGTTTTCTCTTTTTCCTGTACCACCTGCAATGTAATTAGGCACAAAGTGTTACACCAAGTAATACGCATGTTAGAACCAGACAAGTATTCGCTTAATAGAAACAGCAAACAGGAAGAACGGTGAAATGCAAAGAAAAACGTTCGGAGATGGAGATAAATTACTATAACAACACATAAGTTAGTACGATGTCGGACAATTCGCATACCAGAGCCGTTCATGAAACTATTAAATTAAATCCGGAAAAAAGAACCCAGATAAGTGGTAGTTCGATCAATCCGTGCCCGACCCGATCAGATGGATAATGCAGAGAAATTTTTAATTCATTCAGTTTTAAATCACAGTTCTAATCAAGGGTGATCTGCAAGCAAGTTACGGTACCAATTGACACGTGAATATTATTATGTGATGGGTCGTCTAACCGCTTCTGCAATACAAAAACGACTATGATGATGTACACATGTGGAGGTATACTGATTTCAAAAGTAAAGCGGTCTGGAAAGCAAGGAAAAGATGACTAGAGTAGTGGTAATCTGTCAAAGTTCGCACATATGTTCATCTGAAACTGGTGATAAGAGAATATCATCAGGCAATAGTAAATATGTTCTTGGATGTGACAGTTTGCTATTGAATCAGAGTTTGGCAACGCAAATCCCACTTTCAGTTCATGGAGTTAACTTGAGACAATAACTGCCATGATTTTGTGTTAGATGTAAATGAGTATAACCTCAGCAAACCCAACTACAGGGTCGATTTTCAGTGCTTTCTTATACGTGGTATATGAATGACGGAGTAGAATCTCGCGATCTTTGTCTGCCCGTTAATTCTGCAACACGTAAAACAGAATCTTCGCCATGACTCTCCGAGGTTTGCTTGTCTGAAATTAATTCCTGAATCGTAAATAAGAGTTGCGCTGTCCAATTGTTATACGGAGTGTAAGTGTAAGAAGTGATCTGGCGAGAAGCTGTAAAAGATGCACACCTTACGACAGGCAAGGTCGCTACTCCAGTCACGAGCTTCTGGGAAATTTTTCTCAAGCTGCTTACTATTGAATAACTTTGTCTACCTAATATAGGGAAGCTATGCTGAAAATTCCAAAGCGTCCCCTCGTAACGAGACGTTATTTCGAAGAAAATGCAAATCATCAGTCATTCCTAACGAAACCAAGGAAACCTACTGCACCAAACATGCATAAGAATGCATCGACAATGAAATGAAGAGTTTGAAGTTGTTAATAATTTTCGTGTCCATAAGCATACGAAACTATAGAGATGGTTGGCACTACGTGTATCTGCTTTTTATGCCACTGGAAAATTCCTCCAAACTTCAGAGTATGACTTTTTCCCACGTTGATGAAAAGGGTTTACAACTGTTCTCGTTGTGCGCATAGCAATACTATCTTAAACATATGCGTTTCATTTACCACCACCTGCATAGAACTAGTTACTCGGAAAACGACATTTGATTGGTCAGGTAAATTTAATCAAACCGATTACGAGTGTCCAGGATTGATCTCATAGAGTAGCGAAAAAATCGGGATCAGATAGATCGAGGTTTAAAAATTTTGTAGAGCACAGCAACTGACCTCTTCGTAACTTTTTCTGAGTTGCTCATATTCTTGAGATAAACGAAGCATCGACTTCTCCGTATTTAGACGCTTGGAATTTAGGCAAGCGCCGGCAGCCAGCTCAGCTCGTTCTAATTTCGCTCGAAGTTTCTCGATCTCAGCTTTCATTCTTTTGGTTTCCTCTTGTGATACTGGTCCTGGAGCGCACTTGAGACGCTCATTTTCTTCCTGGGTTCGTTGCAATACACGCTTCAGTCGAACGATAATTTGTTCCAGTTCTTTGGTGGATTTCCCACTTTCTCCAACCTATGTCATGTATAATTGTGAGAAAGATATGAATGGTATATAAACATCCACGAATTGGCCACAGATTGTGCCTCTGAGTCCCAAAAGAATGGGCCCTGTGTATTGATCAGTGTTCTAAACCTTTTACTTGTTCAGGTTATGCTTGTCCCCATCTGTTGTAAACCACGGGGCAACGATATCCACTAAAATAGTAAATTTGGATATGGGAGTAACCAGCTCGAGAAAAATGCAAGTATAACTAATCAACCTTATAAAAACATGGTGTATCGTTCTTAAATATTCATCGAGTTAAGAGTAAATTGTTTCTTTAGACTACCAGTTACCCGCAAAAGTATATGTAACCGGGGAAATATGACGTGTGATTCATGATTTTCTGAATGAGGTTTCCAAATACCAAGTTCTGTAAAATGTGCATTACCACGCACAAAATGTAGATTAAAAGAGCAAGGCAATAAAATTTGCATGTAACATCGATTACATGCGCATTATTTTGAGAAATATTTGATACCTTTTCAATGAACGCAATACGATGAAACACGAGAATAGTCACTCATTTGGGGGTGCCTTGCTTTACTAAGAGCAGCTAGACTAAAGATAAGTGGTGCAACCCTTTGAGAAAATTTTAAACTAGCCTAGAAAAATGTTCTTTTAACACCCTAAAAGACAATACAGACACTTGTTGAACCTGCCGAGTCGAAAGTTGAAAATTTTACATGGAGTATAAAATATTCAACAATATGCGCACCTCAAAGTGCTGCAAGTGAAACAAACTAATGGAGAAATACAAGGCGCTGATTGTACTCTCAACCGATCCCCTTAATAAGTACCGTTAATTTCGATGAATTACTTCTTCCAAAACAACGAGTGATTTTCCTTTGTCGTTCTTATGGTTTCAAATTAGATTCAACCAATCACTGATCTTAGTATACGTATTTCTGATTGGTTCGCAGCTCGACGCACATAGTTGGTCTGTTTGGGAGTAAATAATACACAGAAGTGAACATTTTGTTATTCACCGGTGCGACATGTTAGACGGTCCCCGGCGTCGTCATGTTTACAGGAACACTGAAACCGATTCAGCAAAACCGGTTTCAATAGAGTACAAAATGAGCAGACAATCATCATCGAAATACGTGCCGTATATTCATCGTGTGCGATTTGCACGGCGTAAAAAGCCGCAGTCGTGGACTGTAATATTTTGTGAAGTGGCTCTCATATTCAGCATACTGATTGTTTGTTGGTATACATATTATCATTCTGAGAGCTTGCATCTTCATATAACGCGTTTTTATGCGAGAATTGGTGTATCAGTAAGTCACTCTTTACACATTTAGCCACACAGGGCTTTTCTAATTTATGGAAGACATTCCAGCGTAACATATCAGTGCTTGAAGGTAAATTCCAACTAAAATCTCAGAGGCACTCAGAGAAACAGAGTTTAATCAATCCATAAAAGTACTATGCGCTCCATGGAAAGGCAGAAAGCGAGGGTTATAGTTGTTCTTCGGTGGTTTTACTGCTTTAGTATTAGTCCTTGTTTTCATTGTGATGGAAGGAAGCTTATTATTTTGACAGAGATCTACCTCTTTGCTCTCATATTCGACCAATGTAGGCTATTCAACGGATTCCAGTTTTTTCAAGAATCATAGTCGTGACGTTCATCTGAAAGACGCTTGGTTCTTCGGTCTCTGCTAATCATTTGTCAAATGGTAAATGGATGTGGTTTTGATGACGGAGGTTATTCTAGTGTTACGTGGGTTTGAAAGTTTGCAAACCAAATGTTTCAACAAACATTCGTTTTACAGAGGAACTGAGGCCTCGGGATATGTGGAATACGCATTGAGACACCGAATAGGTGTACATAATGCTGGCCGTCGGTGTCAGCCGTTTCACTTTATAAACTGTTTTAAGGGAATTGTACAATAAACTCCAGCAATGGATAGCCTTGCCTAGTTGAATAAAACACGAAATTGTGCGTTCATATTTTACCGTTTCTCTTCATAACTGATTAAACTCCCACCTTATCAAACACAATTTTTTCATCACTTCCGATATGGTTTCGCTTCATGGTATGAATAGTGTTTACGAACCAATTATCGGATTTTTTAATTTGTAAATTTTTCTGATTATTGGTTTAGTCATCAACATCGCATAGATCGAGTTGAATCTCTGCGAAATGTGCAACGTGAACTGTTTGATCCAAGCGCATTAGATAAGTACTTAGGCGCACTAAACTCTACTAGCCTACTACTTTAGTGGCCCCCAGTTTGGTCTGTTTGGAATGTTACTAATTATAAAATACGATATTCTAGCGGTGGTTCCTATCTGACAAGTTCAGTTGAGAAAGTAAACTGTAATTAAACTAGTCAAGGAAGGAGCGAATAGCCATTTAGTTACTTTGAGTAAGATAAGGGGTAATTGGGCAGAATCAACAATGCGTTTCGGGTCATGAGGACACTTTGGAGGCTTTATTTTATTGCCAGGTGTCCCAAAAATGAGAGAAAACCGTGATTGGTGCACTGAGGCCCCTAGAAAATGTTTTCCTTTTGAATGGTTTCTGTTTTACTTAAGAATGAAAAAGGTTTGTTGATAACTGGAATGTCAAATCCTGCAGGCATAGCGTGTCTCTTGGTGAGTTATCATCTGAGAGAACGCATTTCCCTGCAACTGGGTATATTTTATAACAATGTAACATAAATCTGATCAACTGAAAATCGTAGAATACTTGTGATGTACATGTGCAGATCTTCGCAAAAAAATTCACTAGCTTTCCCTTTGCCCGCAACCCCTTTATCAGAGAGCCCAAAGTTTGCTCAGCCAACATTTGCTACACAGTGCACAGACCGAGGATGAAATTCGCGAAGCGGTACACTGGTTGCGGGAAGCAGCCAGAAAAGGTGATCCGTTGGCTGGTTACAATTTGGTCGTGGCTCACTTGAAACAGCACGCTAACGCATCCGGATTGACCATGAATGATGCCATGCAAATGTTGCAGCACGCCAGCGATCACGGAATCTCGGAAGCTGGACGATTTCTGAATCACTGCTTCGGAGGATCAAGATGCATGGAACTGGAACGTAAATTACTGGACAACTAAACGGTTTGGGATGCCTATTCAAGAGAGACAAATAATTGGAATGCATTCTTCGTTTGACCCGATTAGTGCAGGTTCTCACCGTTTGATTTGCCTGAATACAGAGAACATTTTTGAACTGCACTGACTTTATTGTTATTGCAAAATTTTCGTATAATTTCTCAATATCATCATTGAAAGTGATAAAATGTAATTCAATTTTTATATGTAACTGAATTTCATCAAAAATACAAACAGTAAAATGTCTATTTGAAATTTTACTAATGTCGACATCTGTCAAAGGATGTGTGTTGTGTTATATTGGCCATCCTAGATGGGATAACACGAAACAAATATCAAATCCTTAGACTTCAAAAATGATATTCCATCATTCTTTTGGTGAACTTCCCTATAAACTGTAGAAATTAAAAATTAATTGAATGTTCTAGTTCAACCCATTTGATCGTTAGATTTCTAATGATATACTCTGGTATGCCTTTTAACATTGGCTGTCTCACATTTGGTAAAGGAAGGTGTAACCCGTAAATAGTGGTTTGAGAAGAGCAGAAAAGAGTTGTAATTTCAGTGAGCCATCGCGAATTCACAATGTGTATACCATTTATTTGAAGCACACTGAGGAACGGCTCAGTTTAGACATAATTATTTGAATCAGGAGCGCAGCGAACTACGTGATTCCCCATATTTCGTGTGTCGGCGATTAGTGAATGATGAGATAGGATAGGTTGCTGAATTTGACCTGAACCAATAACCGGGTTTTAATCCCACCTAATTCGCTGAAGGGGCATTGGTGAGAGAGCTTCTTTACTGTTTTTAAAGTTTTTCTATTGATGAGGGGCACGTTATATCTGCATCTTTAACTAACTGATATGTCAGTTTTGCTTCTGATCACCAACTGACGCAAATTCACGCTCCATTCCAGAAGTATTCAAAGATCCAATGCGGTTACTGTATATCGTCGCAAATAACCACTTTGAGGCATAAAATATCGAACACACCCGTTTTATCGTTGTCATCGCCTTACTGTCCGGTGTCTGTGACCTGTCCAATGGTCGTCCAGCTCGTAATGCTTCTTTTTCTTCTTTTAGCACTTCCACGTATGTCTGAAGATCGTGGATACGAGTCTGAAAGACAGCAATACTAAAATGTATCTCTCAGATACCAAAAAGATCTCGAAACGTACAAATTTACTGTGAGAAAAGCAGAAAATTTGAATCGAATTAAATTAGGATTAACAGAACATTCAAACCAAGAGTAGCTTACGTAGTGAGATATGCATGATATTAGTTTCTAGTACATCAAAAACTGTTTCGTTTAGCTCAGTTCAATCTATTTGAAATAAACATTTCCCCGACGTTTTAGTGTGCCGTGTTCGATTGTTATCGTTTGGCTTTCTATCAGATCAACCATCGAAAATACAAACGATGCGAGCAGTAGAAATAGAAGGATACCAAATGCGGGTGAGGTAAGTGCGTATTAAAAAGTGAAAACAATATTAGGTTAGAAAACCATATTGAAATCTGTCCTTGACTTGTTAATTAATTTTTGTCCAGTTTAATTCCCTGGTTATTCGCGATTCGGAGCTTCATAAAATTCAGCCACCAATACACGTTTTGTCTTGTAGAGGGAGTCACGTATCCAGTATATCAGAGCACAACGGATGATTACTCTATCCACGATCCACTATATTGATCTATCGCATACGCAGCCAACAACAATACCCGGATGAAATTGAGTTGCATATGGAAACATCGTTCCTATGACAAAGACAATTGTTAATGAAGTCGCTATAGCTACCATTAGTTCACCAGACACACAATCAATGAGCAACGTAAATAACCCATAAAAGTTTACCGAGAATCAACGGTTATTCCGCGCACAATTCTACTTCGCACAGGGGAAAATCACATAATGCTTTACAAAAGGATTTGGGCACGAATGCGTAATGAGAAAGTGAGCTACTGGAGAAGCTGCCGGTAACCTCACTTGAACTCTAAGAAATCTTTGATGTAACATAATCTAATTACAACCATTATCGTTTCAATCGTCAGCAGGTATTTAACTATTCACTTTGTGAAATGACTGCATGAAATCCCTAATGTTTTACAATAAAAATCAAAACAACATATACCTTCATTCGTGGCACATCAGCACGGAGGGTTTCCAACTCAAAACGTAATTCCAGGTTCTCTTTATTCAACCTTAGCAGATCCTCTTGCAAAGCGTGTTCCATACGTAGTTGGTTTTCTGTCGTAAACCCTTTTGTCTTCAGTTGTTGTTCAAGTGCTTTAATACGATCGGTAGCAATGCGATTACGCATTTCCAAAGCCTAAAAAGCAAGACGTACAAAATGGGATGAGTTGGAACGACATTCAAAGTATCAGCGTGTATCCGCTTGTTCAAGCATAGAAATAAGATATATAAATAAAAAGTTGAAATCGTGGGTGCCAATTCTGGCAATCAGCTTAAAATAAGGTGGAGGTTTTTAAAAACTGTCTATGGTTCATGTTCTTTTTGGTTATACAATGAGAAATATTTCCTTAAAAATCAGTCTAATTTCATTTCATTTGCTCTGTACAGGACAGAATTCACGATTAGATTAAACCAGATTTTCAACTTAGCCCAAATTTTATTATCTGTCTAATCTGTTAGCAGTTTGAAATACGTTCCTCCGTTATTCGTATATTCATAAATATAGTAATGATAGCCCACTTCCGAATTTCCTCAGTCAAGGAGCTGGATTAACCT
Source organism: Echinostoma caproni (assembly GCA_900618425.1). Classification (NCBI taxonomy): domain Eukaryota; kingdom Metazoa; phylum Platyhelminthes; class Trematoda; order Plagiorchiida; family Echinostomatidae; genus Echinostoma; species Echinostoma caproni. Next base: position 54,993 of record UZAN01040594.1, read on the forward strand.
ATCCGATCGATGACCACAAGAATCATTTGTTCCTTTTCTATAGTTTAATGAGACTAGGAAACAATTTAACGTGGAAAATCATGTGAAGTCCAAGAGTGATTTGTGCATCCTTTTGACAGTGTATACTAGATTCCTATCTAAAAAGTGAAACAAATACTTCTGAAGAATAGTCTCTGCGGCCAGTGCAAGTGCACTACCATGGTTCCTATTGTTATATATTTCTTTAGATCTAATTTCTGCAGGAATGACTGGCAATAACTGCCTTAGAAATACCGTGTGAGACAAAGAAGAACCTATCAATACGACAGTGCACGAACGTTTTCCATTTCACTTAGTACAATCTGAGAGCAGATTGAGTAAAATTCTACTCATAGTGTTGTCAACGAAATAAACAACAAAAATATTTTTCACTAATTATTTCATTTGGTAGCAACCAGCCAATTCACTCGCTGAGATTCAACTTTGATGACGCAAGTAGCTTTCACTGAGTTCTGAATAACTAGAAATATAAACATTACCTTGTCTTCACAATGATAAATTTCGTTCGCATTTATCGACTAAGCATGGCTTTCGATTAAAATCCACCCTATTTTCTGCAACTTCAACGGACTAAAGTGCCGGTCTCTTGCACTGTCCACATACTAAATCATGAGCTGCCCAAATAAGGTGTCCAATTACTGATCCACCAAATTTACATTCTCGTGTATGAGGAATTCTTGAACTCCCTTACCACCGGGATGATTATAATCAGTAGCTAGAGATACTGAATGGTAAAAGGTGGCGCTCAGGCATCCCTTTGATTACTTGACAACCTTGATACACTGGAATTCTCCGTCTTCCCTAACCTTCTCTTTAACCTTCGAATCTTTCTTCTACCTCTTCGTTCAAATGGGAAGGAAAAGACATCAACCACAACCGGCGCAAAACGTGCAGGGTCAACGCTTGTGCAAACCGAATTGAACTGACCTACGTTTGTCGTTCAAGCCGTTATTACGTAACATAAACCCCACCCACACTCTTAGCATTCAGCGAAGCAATGTGATTCAAGCTGCGTAATCTAGTTTGTATTCACGAACGTTTCTAATGCAATCTGTTCAGTTACCGTCGAACTGATTCCCCCTCCATTGACTACCGTCCGTTGAACCGATGCACTTATCAAAACCGTCTTATTTGTTGTTGTTTGTTTTACGTTGTAGAGAATGAGGAGATTAAAAGAAATGTTAACATCTCGCATTGTTTGTCTTCTGTTTGTTCTGACATGTATTCACCGGAATTCTCCGCCATCGAGAATCACGTACTGAAGAGAAATAGATATTTTTCATCAATTTCCAGATGACCCAATTGCTGATGTGATTCAATGCAAATCCCTTTAAATAGAATAAATAAATTGTGAACTGTGACAATAAAACGTAATGTCGCCACTCGACACGGATCGGCCAGCTATGGTAATAAACGTTGACCAACTCGCGTCAAATTGTTCAGTGCAAGACATTTTGTTCTATACAGAATCACAAAGATTTCCTACATTTTGATGAAGGGTAACCCTTACTGTTCATATACAATAAGACTGAAACCACTGCACGCTACCGTTCGCGTTGCTATCTCGTCATTATTCTCATACCGTTTGTGACGAGTTTCGGTTCGAAATCAAATTAGCTTCCAAATATCCTTTATTAAAATTGCCTCCATTTTCTCCTGTCTATTAATCATAGCGGCTTGGGCTGTTATTAAATTTTCAGCCGGAATAAATACAACCGCTCAAGCTCAGGGAGTGGAATGCTTATTGACACAGATTACTATTGATCCTCGAGAGAGATCCTCGCGTAACATCAAAACTCACCTCAATTGCGACTGTTTGATCCGTGACGACCTTCGTACTGGGTGAAAGCTCTGCTGAGATTCTTTCTGCTCGCCGCAAGCGTTCTACTTCGATTTTTAAGTCCTCGACCTGTTTGTGCAAGGAAACCCGTTCGGAGGCGTCGATAGGTTGTTTTGGTTGATTAGTAATATTTTCCGAGTTTCCGTCAGGCAAAGCTCCGGGACCCCATCGGGCTTGAACGCGTGCACGAAGTGTATCGTTTTCTCTGAGGAAATATGAGCACATTGTGAAAACGTCTTCATCTTTAGGTAACATTGGTTGCCTGAGACTAATACCATACTGCTGTGTGATTTCTGGTGCTTTATTGGAGTGCTTGAAAATCCAAAACAGCTTCATAATGCTCATGACCGTTGCAGGAGTTTGCTTAACTTTGTATATATATATATATATATTGAGTTGAAGAATGTTATGGCATATTTTTTTCATTTACGCTCTATCGAGCTCGAAATATCGATAGAGAGATCTGAACGCATTCGAAATACCAACATCCACGCTAAGCAATGTCTATCAACTTCTTTACCCAACGACTATTGCTTTCCTTTGGGACTCCAGCAGGAAATCAGTAGATACCAACTCAAAGCTCTTCCAAATCAAATTTCCGGTAATCACTTTTTTTTTTCAACTAGGTATGCTGTCGTCAGCATTTCAACAGTATTGGGAATCGGAAAAAGGAAGGATATCAAAGGAATGTATCGTCTGACTGGTCCGCAAGCAACTGACTACTTTATATTTCTTTCTTCTGCAATCAGTCCAATTATCAATAGATTTGAAAGAAATGTCTAAAAATTATTTTACATTTTATAAGTTTGAAAAACGGAACACAAAGAGTGAAGCACATGAATAGAAAATAGTGGCTAGAAATCATCGCGTGATCGAAACGTGATATCTGAGAACTTCTATTCCGTTGTCAGTTGGTTGTAATTTTTACTGCAATGATCACAACTGGTGCCCGTGAGTGGTTAAGAATTAAAGATAGATAATCAGTCATTATTAACATTTCTGACAAAATACGGGTACATCTGCTGTTGTCTATTCGAAAGAAAACCAGAGGACCACGGAAAAATGAGTTCCATAAAGTTCTCAAGCACATGTGTTGAGATTATTCGTTGAGTTTTTTCGAATCACCAACTCGAACATACCAAAAATCCTAATAATGCTGATTTCACACAAAATACTCCGAATATATTTCAGAGTGAAAAAGATGAACGAAAGAAAGAAGTGCAATATACATGGTGTTGCATGATCCAGATACCAATGATCCAAGATCGATTGTTTTGTTCTGGTCGCTTGCCTTATATATTGCAAATTCGCCGTTTTCTTATAAGCTTGCTTCATTCAATTGATTCGCCTGGATTTCCTGTGTGTATTCCTTGTCACACTGGTCCTCGATTCGGCTCCAGTTTATGTATTTGCTGTTTATTATTACATTTAAGGATTACTGAAATTGATTTTTGACTAACTTTCATACTGCATCCCTCACCCTCCATCCTCAGTTTATTCAGTAAAGAACAAGCAGGAAGCACGTGAGGTTCGATATTTGATACTGATAGAGGTCATCACTAGTCGAAATCTAGCGTTTCCTCCAGGTTTCGAGCTCCGGACCCCACACATGAAGGTTGTGTGCTATCGCCGTGCCAACCAGCTCAAGTGAAAATTTTCCACCGGAGTTTGCTTGGTAACCGTACAATTATAATCAATCCTTTTAGTGGGCCCAAAACCTAAGAAATGAGACAATGCATCAGCAATAAAAACTGCATTGAATAGTTTCATAGTCTATGCCAGGCGAGAACCAATGTGTTGTTGACTGCATCGAGTCTTGAGTACGACCGGAGGGATCATATGGTGCGCAATAAGAACATCGTCATCACCCATCTGGATAACGGCCAACAAAATTGGCAATCAAACAGCCCCGCGTAAAGTTGAGGTTACAAGTTGCATAGACCGCGAAAAACTCTCCAAACAGGTCACTGAAAGGTCCAATGGGAGCGTTACATGTGCTGGGGTACTGGTAAGAACGAAAAAAAACAGCCACAACTGAACGACCAGTTGCAGTGTACCTAGTGGTTCATGATATTCCCTTGTACTCGTCCCATCTCATATGGCTATATATCTCATGAGTTCTAAGTCAGCTTTATCATAAGCATGCGGGCTTTTGGATTGCGGTGAACGCGACCAATCTTGTGATTCTATGAGCTTTCACCGGCAGCGATGACGATGCATTGAGCGAAAATGACTTGGCCATTATTTTATCTCATTCTACGAAACTTTTTCCTGCTTTTGTAGGATTGCTCTAATCTCCATCTGGAAATGGATCTGCACTGATTTTTGGCCCAGGTTGCCTTTGGCGGTAATCCTCCAACGAGCAATATATCTTTCGTTTAATTCACTCTTTTCAATAACCAAACTAAAATAGTTGGTCTTATCGAACCGGGATGAGTTATTACGATTTCGGGCTCTGGACTTCTAGAATGCGTTGAGGACAATATAGCCGTTGCTGTTCTAGTTGGTATAACTGAGTGTTTTGAGAAGTTTATGCAGATGATACACTTTCCCGCAAGATATATAAATAGCTGATCAACTTCCAAGAGGTTTTTCTTTCTGAAACGTCGGAGTACTCTTCAGCTTACCCGAGCTAAATACATAAGGCAATCAGGGATTAAGCAGAAGCGTTGGTTCTGATGGAAACCGTGTATGCCAGAAACCCAATTTTGCTTAAAAATCTGGTGATTTTGATACACTGGTGGTTTCAAAATAACAGATCATGTTGCAAATTCTGCACGATTTATGTCCAGGATGAGTTCACTGCTCGTCAAATGATTTACAACGCATTAAGTAAATTAAATTGCGGTAAAATAGATAAACATAAAATGGATAGGATTATGAAGACTACGTCATCAGATTAAGGATAAACTAGCACAATATTCTTTTCTTTGACATGGAGATCATCCTTGGGTTGAGAACAATCACTCCAGCAAATTTGTTACGTTGCGATTCGTGGCTTGTAGGCAATGCAAAACGCACCCATAACTGTCAGAGCTAAATAAACAAAATTGTACAATCTTCATTGAACTCCAGCCATCCAATGACTATCTTTCAGATAAAAGATTGAAGTTGTTGAATCTGAGTAGGGCCCAAATAAAAAGACACGTTTTCAAAAACTCAAAAGCTGTAATTGGCAATTCCGTCCGACCGTTTGAACGTACCGCATCATTCGTTCCAGTGCACCCTTGGTTAGGTCTAGTTGCTTCTGTAAATACATCATATCGGAGTTGAGTTTAACGGACTGATTGCGCAACCTGTTCACCTCGGTCTCCAATCGCTTTCGTGATTCCCAATCAGAAGTCAGATTGTTGTTTCGAGCTGCCTGTGCGGTTTCCTATAGGAAAAAACAGGAATATGCAGTTGAACCAGGCCGAAAAGATGCGTGAAAAGCTTTAAAGGTTCCGCACATATACCTACAGTACAAATATTGTGAACCGATAAATGATAAATGATCGAAATTGCTTGGCGCATGAGGTTTAAAAGATCTTCGTGTAGGAATTAAAGTAATTGGGATTCGATCTTTTCATTAGGACACTAACTATACAACTTGACACGAAAGAATACGAAGAGACGAAGTTCGCCAGCTGATTGCCAGAATCTACGAAAGTATATCGCAAATTAACATCTGGCTCATATAAATTTGCGAATATTAGTGTAAGGCATGTGAAATTGCATGGAATATTTCATTTGTTGAGATTATTTCGATTGGAGTCACCAGAAGGTCAGCTGTATTTCTCTGCTCTATTCTCAGACCCAATGAAGGAATTGATGGACAGAATAAACATAATAAGTGAGCAAATTGATATGGTAATTCCGATCAGAATCTATAAGCGAGGGTTCCGAAATTCAACACCTGGATGAAAAACTGGGAATGTAATACAGATGAGCTATAATAAGAAAAAAATGCCGAGTCCAGTACATTTGAAGTATACCGTACTCTGGAAGCAATGAGAATTGTGGATGAGGGAGAAGCATATTGGATAAGCAGTCGGATCAACAATGCAAAAATTTAAAAGGTTCCTCATGTAACGGACCGAATGTAACTACTAAAATGAAATCTGTCCAACTAACATCTATACAATTTTCTCCTGAATTTGCTCTCAATATTGCAATTTTCATTCTGCTCTTTTATCCAAATGGGCGGCCAAAAGACAGCAACCAAAACCGGTGCACGCACGTGCATGGTTAATGGTTGTAAAACCTGCTCTCATGGTTTGAAAGTATAATGATCTATTAGCAAATTAGTTCGTTCGGAACCACCAGACCTCCATACACGAACAAATTTACGCCTCTCCTTTTTGATATTGGTTGTGTAAAGTCTAGAGGGACGTCCCCTAGTAAAAAGCCAAGTGACTCGTAACGTCCCATGTAACAAACTAAAATGAAACTCCATGACCCTCCCGGGGCCGGGTTTCGCTCCCCAAAAGAGTCCGTCATTTAAACCTGAATAAAACGATTGTTCAGGGTGCCACACCATCATTTCTCTTAAAACTATCTCTTATAATTACGAAACTTACCCGAAGCGCCCGAACTGTTTCTTGATATGGTTTCTCTGGAGCCATACGCAGACGTTTATTCTCTTCCTCCAGAGAACGATTCTTGCAAGTCAAGTCCTCTAATTGACGACGTAGTTGGTTTTCCTCTGCAAGTCTCTATGAATTTGGATTATGAATATCCAAAAGGAGGTTACATTAGATACACGTGCCAACTAAGAAACAAATGTCATAATGTGATACGTGAAACAGCGTTGCAAAGCCATCTCATTCAACCTTGAACCATCACCTTCTGGGTGCTTTTGTAACAAAATCTCAGTATATTTTCTTCCATGTCGAAGTTAGTGAGAATGATGGTTTCAAAACCTTTTGGAAATTTATACGTGGGGTTTTCATTCTTGGGAATCCGGGTCCATACCATAACAGCAGTTGCTTCTTCTGCATGGTGAAATTTGTTTATTTAGACTGAAAAAGAGTCATCCAGAATGCATGCGTAGCCTACGAGTGTCACTGAAGATAACATTTTTCCGGAGCTGCTTCTCTGCCATGAAAAGCAGACTTTCCAGCAAATAACGGTGTTTTTAGTCCACAATATGGTATATGATATAAAATATGGTGGCTTTTGTCCCGCTTTGAACAAAATAATCCAAACACTAAAACATCCGATAGTAGGCAAGGATAATGAAAATGTTTTCACTTCTCACAGAAAATTGTGAATGCGTTCTGGACCATTTCCACGTCACTTCTCTAAGCTACTTTCCAAGTGGAGCCTGCTGGTGAATGCAACTAATGGAATATACGTTGAGACATCTCTCATGGAGACGCCTCATTAGCTACAATCAACATGTTCACTGAAACAACAACTACAACAACCACTTACAGCTCTTCTTTGTGATTTCAACTCCATATACCAAATCGAATTTGAAGGTTACTACAAATCAGTTCATTGAAAGTTAAATGAAAGATCAACAGAGGAATTGCTGGTTTCAATATCACAAAGGCCTTTATATATCTCTCATACAATCGCTTGAACATACATAGAATCTCACATCCAATGTATTTACATAAACGTAAATGACGTTTTATCACCGGGATAAGGTTCCAGATTTCACCTAGAAAGGTTGACAGTTTTTACACTAAAATTCAATTTGATAACTTCTACGATCAAGTGAAGAAACTTTCACCCCATCGTCAGAAATTTATGGATGATTCTGTGCGAAAACGGTAGATATTCCTCATTTGTACTTTGCTTTGCCGATTTGGAAGCACTGCGACCACTTCAAACACTACCAAGCAATACAAGAAGTGAAGCATGTGTCGGATCTCAGATTCCTCAAGTCCGATGAAGGATCTGGTACATTGGATCCAGGGACAATCATATAAACACGTAGAAAAAATTCTCCTGGACGACAGCAAGTTTGAAGTAGACAAGACACCAGATAACAACTACCTCAGTGAAAATCCTCTCGGAAGAAAGTTACAAACCCTGTTACCATATGACTATATATGCACCCCAGTACAAGCAACTGTAGTTACTTGGGACAAAAACACTATCCATGTTTCCTTCAGGTTTCCTGATCGTGGGATTCCTCTCAGACCAATGTTATGTTTGCAGACGTCGTCCTCTCTCTTGACTGTTGATGGACATTCTAAATCCCATCCATAAGTGTTCAGCATTTGATTGTTTAAGGTTTGTTTGAACTTTTAAAATGCTCAGAAAAAATGGCAATATACGCANCACAGAACATTTATTCCCTTCATGAAACAATTGATTTTTGTGATTATATTTCATTGGATGAGTTTTCCTCTGCCACTCCTCTAGAACGCTTAAGCAAAGTAATACTTTTGTGTACTCAAATCATTTATTTTGCATTTACGGGATCCATATACAAACAAATTGATGGGGTAGCAATGGAAAGTCCATTAGGCACAATTCTAGCAATTTATTTTTAGGAATGATTTAAAATAACTTGCCCATAATATCTCCCAGCCCCCCCTTGTATAAACGACATGTGGATGATACTTTCATTGTTACAGAGCGTGAATATTTGAAATCCATTTTACAAGAATTTAACTCTATTGATCTAAATGTGTCCGTATCCAATTAAAAAGAAACCACTACTTTCTTAGCACTTTTTTGATATTAGATTTACGAGGCATTTAGTTGGTACCTTACAAATTTCTGTTCCCTTAAAAGCACTATTGAGTGGTCAGTTCCCACAGTTTTCTAGCTGCTCGCCTGGGGCCTACAAACGTGAACTTGTAAAAGCTGCATTCTATCGAGCCGGAAAAATTTGTTTCCATAAAATTTGCCAGCAGAAGAGGAGTTCCTAAGGAAAACGAAACCATTACACGGAAAGATTAGTTGTTATCCATAGTAAACAATCTCAAAAGGGTAACCCATCTCCAACTAGTTCCCAAAAAGCAATCTACGTCAAATTGTTTTTTAAGGGCGATCACCTTATGAGCGATGTGCGGCAAAAGTTAAGGTGAGCTTTGAACTACAGATTCCCAGCAGCTCAAAGTCGAATTAATGCCTCTATCCGTGGAAGGGATTTGGATAAACGTAAACATAGTTGGCGAGCCAGTTCTATCTGACACAATGTATGCCAGTTTACTTGCAGTTACAGTGACGCATACATGGGCAGAACCAACCATCAGTTGTCCCAACGAATAACCGAACACATTCCAAAGTGGTTAGCGAAGTTGACGACTTAACCCACTTTCGATAATCAGGCGGTCACAAGAAACCTTGGGTCATCCATGGAAAAAGCACATCATGACAACCAGGCATACATAGGACCCCGTTTCCTCTCTTAAACCCGGGTTAGGTAAATGCGGTGCGAAACTGTTGGTAATTGGAGAAGTGTTGTTAATCTGATTACATCATCCTAGTTTGGGCACCCAAAACTTTTGACACAATCAGTTCACTTACCTTGTTCTTTAATATGAATAACCCCCGTCAATCTGTACACGTTCTTTGACTAGGATTTACCAAACTAAAATGCTATATATGCGCCGTTTTTTACTTAAGCGATTGAGAAGACTAAATGAAATAAATTTAAACCGATTTAAAACGTTTCCAGCCAATGCGTATTATCACTCACTCTCGTTTGCTTCATACGATCCAATTGCCTTTTAAGAGTTTGACATTCCTCGACCAGGCGTTTGTTTTCTGTTTCCAACTGCAATGTCTTGGCCGATGTAGGATTTGTTGAAGCTATCCGGATAGCTAAAGAAAGAGAGTCATTGAGGGGCACCAAAAGTTTGATTAGCTCGTACTCTATCGATGAACTCTTACTAAACCCTTTCGTAGATGAGAGAGGTGAGGTCAACGAAGAAAAACCGCCTTACTTGGTTTGAGTGATTTTGTTGCAATCTTTTTCATGCCTTCCCGCAGATTCAGATAGCTGTGTACTTGTAATGAAGTTTGTTGATTGGGATCAGTGGGCAGCCGAATAATGTCAGACACAAAATCTTGATTAAAAATGTCAGTGACATCAGTTCACACGTTAATTCTCTAATGCTGTCATTGACATACATTAGAGTAAAACTTAACGCTTTTGATTGTTTTGATTCCGCTAAAGATTGCACAACACACCATGATCGCTTTTACGGATATGGAATAACGAATGAGTGAATAAAATTGTGAATTGTTCCAGTTTAGTTTTTCATTTCAGTTCATTTAACCGAAAGATTATTGTAAGGTTTTACGATTAACATGACTGTCGATAGACTTTTGATGTTTGACATTGAGACAAAAATAAAAACATCTTTACACATCTTGCAGAATAACACTGAGATAAAACTACAAATTAAATTTAAAATCAGGACCCATGACACAGAGTTCAACTCTCACTGTAAATAAGCACGCGGTGTCTGACGTTAAGCTTCTGTAGGTCGATAGTCATAGCTTTTAGCCAGGTGAAACCGCTGGTAGGCAGACACTATTGGGCTTTTGATTGTGCATTTTCCGCTGCTAACAGCCGGTTAATTCTTGTATACTCAGAGTTCAACGTGCAAGATAATACAAGATTAGGAAACGAATGAAAATATTACTCAGCATTGTGCATGGAACTGCTGAAATTGGCTTCCGGTTCAATCCCATACTAGACCCTTTACTGGGTTCAATAACTGCAAGTGCAAGGGCGTATTTCGGCAGTTCTCACAACTGAACACTGAATATGGTGTTCATCCTACAAGAAGTGGGTCTCAAATTGAACCGCGATCATTTTGGACTATCGCTGCACTCAAGGAAATCATTTAGATTATGAGTAAAAAGATACAGACGAAGAGTTACCTTACCTTAGGCTGTTTTCACTTATTACTGATTAGAAATCACTAGCGAAATCCCGGTATTGTTAGGGTCGATAAAACATTACCATGTAGGGCATTCCATGTTGAATGATATCATTACGGATGATGTTCTGACAAAAGATCTATCGTTTAAAATTGACGAACCACAATTAGTTGACACTTCTTTATAAGCGGAAAGGAATAACATTATTAAGGTATGTCTTCGAGCTCAAGGAAATAATGATGGAGAGCTTTGAAGTAAATGATGTTTAACTTCCCTATGTGATGTATATTAGAAGTCTTGCAGATACGGTTATTGACATGAGTGGCAGTTCCGATTCTGAACAATATCACGATCATAACACATTTTCGCATTATGCCTTTCCAGTAACCGGTTGAGCTAGTGAACAAAATGGCGAATTTTATACTCTCCTATTATTGATATGTGGCTCAGACACACTAGGTTGGTGTAGAGTTTGTTTCAAAGGAGTTCTTACCATTCACTTATTGAATAAATATGGAATAAAAATCAGGATGACAATTTCTCAACAAGCAAATATCATATATACTGGGAGATAGAAACTGTCCAAGCTTGAGCAACCTGATTTACAAGACTGAATTACTCACATTCCCTTTGTGCTTCGTCATTGGCTGCGATCACCGCGCGAACCGAGGGAACGGTACTCACTGGTTTACCAGCAACCTTCCGAATCATTGATGACTCTTTCACCGGAGCTGAACGGACCGGATTATTTGCGCTGGTGACTACTGACTGCTCAGCCTGAACCAAGAACTCGCGTCGTAGATCAGCAAGGGCCTTAGACAAAGCCTAAAATGTTCCAGGATAAATCAAGACAGAAACAATTAACTGGGTATAAAAGAGAAGAAAGAATGCACCGATAGAGATGACTTTAAAATCGATTGAAACCTTCCGCATAAACTAAAACTCATACTTGTGTTTGTAAACCTGATATTACATTTTCATCAGTTATGAACACGGTAGAAAACCAGTAAAGCTGCCATTGTCTCTTAAGCTGCGCATTTATTACTCTAAATGAAACACTTCATTTCCTCATAATAAATGGATTCTCGTGTTCGCTGTATCAAACCAACTTGCCTTCTAAATAATGTAATTATTTCTTCATTAATTTGAGGAAGTTAGACTGAAAGTCATTCAAAATGCACACCTACCTGGTCACGGTTGAAGATTCCATCATGTTGATTCCGTTTTAACCGCTACTGGAATCGCCTTTTTTTCTAGCACTTGCGCTACTTTATTCGCTTATACATTGGTTGGGCGAAATGTTCGTAACTAGCCGTTCAACCGGTTGAAAAGAAACTTTTTTGTCTAATTCACATTACAACTGTTGTATTTTCAAAAGTGGCGTTAGTGATTTAACCTTAAGATACTAATTATTTTCCTGGCTCTATTAAAAGTTTCAGAACAAATACCAATGAATAGCAAGAGCAGAGCAGAATGAGTCAGCTGAACTCGCTTTTGATATTTTTAAGATAAACGTTTTGTTAAAACTGCAGAGTTGTGCTTTCTTGAGATGCAGTTCTCTAGGAAAAGTGGAGGAAACGCGGTCTGTCTGAAAATGAGGGAATTCCGATACAACAAGTATCGCTACAAACTTTGAAACAGCTGCATTAGACCCGAAGTAGATAACTCACAAGCGCGGATGATGTCACCTAGGCTGGTGATGAAACGTTTGCACACACCGCCAAGCTCGGGGAACAGGCAAAATGGAATTCAGTTCACGAGAGCTACTGGAACCGATTTTCAATAATTTGTCAATAGTATAAAAATCTGCTTCTGCTGACATGCATCCGAACTTTGAGATGAGTGAATCAAAGTAGGCGGTCATTCTGAGTCGTGCCACCGCTTCCGGTGGAGTAGAAAACTTGATCCTTTGCCCTATGCCCCTCCCTCCAGGCAGTATCCTCATGTCAAAGTGCATTCGCTAATACATTATCAATGTTTTCCTACCAACTAGAATGACCATTCAACCAAGCATTTGACAAGCAAAGACTAATTGGATATGAATGATGTTGGTGTGCTTCTGACGGAAGGGCATAGCAGATAACTCGCAGAATCCGGTGACAACCAAACGCTTAGATACACACTTTGCCGGCGTGAGAAAAACCGTCCGAACGAAATCATTGTCGTTAATAAAATGGTGAATACTTGCTGGATCAAAGAGTTCTAAAGGTCTTCTTTGGTATTAAGTAGTAAAGCATATGAAAATGAAACTTTACGACCATGAGATTCAACAATCGTTCCAAGTGTGTTCGAAATTTAGTTTTTTGTGTGTATTGACTGATATGAATCACTGGAACCTAAAACAGCCCACAGCTTGAATAACGTAGCATTGTTGTTATCCAGTTTAAGATGATTTTGGAAGCACAGTATGGATTTGAATGGAAAAGTCAAAAAATCAGGTTGCACCGTATATTTTGGATTATTTCACTGCATCTATACACGTGCAGTTTGTGATTATTAAGGCTGAACCTATACCGCCAGTAGGTTGATGAAATTCATTTTTTGCAATACAAATGAACACGGGGCAGCCAAAAGACAACAACCAAAACCGGCGCAGGAATATGCGTGGTCAATGGTTGTACAAACGGAAACTGAACTGATTTGAACGCACGAACATAACATTAACATGCCAAAATGAAATGCAAGATGGTATTGCCTTTCTGGACTTAGAAGATTCCAGTCGAACGGATGGGTCAATCAGAAGATCTGTCTACCGTAAGGATACCTCGACTGGTCAATATATCAATTTTACCGGCTTTGCCTCAATGGGATCTAATATTGGTTTAATCCGAACGCTGTTCTACATGGAGCGGCAGATTTGTACAGCAGACACCCTGGATAAAGAATACGATAGAATTCATTTCATCATCTAATGGATATCCAAAACGGTTCATCTCAAAGCACTCTCAAATCGGCTGTAGACTGGAAAAGATACCAGATGCAGACAAAATGGGGGCGTGTTCTTGCAACTGCCCTTCAAATATGACGGTATAAGCTAGCTGATTACCAAGCGGCTAAATAAGCCATTAGGTGCACCTACCACGTAGCTGAACCCGTAGTTGTTTTCATAAGCGCCAGGTTGCCAACACCCTCGGTGAAAAACTCACTGTACCCCTCCTATGCCAAATCCGATTGTATCTATATCGTGCATATTCAAAATGAGAAACCCCATGATCAACTGGGCTATGTGGAGTAGGCAGTATGCTTGAGATCTATCTCTGAGTTCCGGGTTCAATCCCCAGTCGTATCAATGGATTTGTGTTGGTGCTGAGACCCAATCTAGTGAAAACAGCTGTCCAGTGCTTCCTATCTTTTCCGCTAACGCCTAATTCACACGAAGAGTTCATCATATGCATTAATTGTATCTAACAGTTCAAGTAGGGATGCTCGGCTATCTAGATAAAAATAACGGAGAGACAACTTCGATATCGGGTAAGTGAGCCCATTCCGGTTTGGCTTTAGAGAAAGAGTGGAAACTATGGTATTATGATGTCACCGATGTTCTGTAGTTCATTCTTCACAAAACACTGGTCAAATGAAGCATTGTGTCATGCTGCGTGTCGCGTTTAGAAGCCTCTACAAAACAAAAACGTCACGATTCGGAAACACGCCGAGGCACGATCGCCAACTATGTAAACAGCGTGAATGACTAATCAGCCTGGTGCTACCTAAGCATTAATTATTGATGACCATATATTAGTGATTACATAAAATGCAGTAGGAAGGTGTACAATTATTGATTTTTCTATATTTTTGGGTCATGAATGTGTGAATTGTAAATTTTCTCCTAAAGTGTTATTCTTTAGGTGATTCAGAAGGAAGCAAACATTTCCATTGCATTTGAATGTATTACCTCGTGGGTTTAACACAGAAACCTACTGATGTTGTCCAAGGTATTCAACTCAATAATTACGTACACTTGCAGTTCTGTCGATACTAGGTTACCAAATGGGTTTGGTAACTAATACGTGGCCACAAGGAGGTTGATGTATGAAAAAAGCTTATTAATTGGATGAGAATAACCTACCAGTGATGAACGGCGATTCACATTTGGCGTCGCCTACGTCTTCCGCAATCGAATTGTAGTTTTTTAAATTTGGGAGCATTTGTATTATTTTTTTCACAATGCAGCTACTGACCGACGTGTTTTGGCCCAAAGGCTAATCAAGGGTATGTGCAAAGAGACATCACACCGTACACGAATAAAATGGAAAGTTTTCTGGCAGCTGCTATCCAGAGGCGATGATATAGTCAAGTTGTTTGCAAGCCTCTTCAGATCGGCAATGAAGGATTCGTACAGTGCGACGTCGCAACTAGTGGCGCTTATGCACTTACTCATTATTCTCGTAACACTAGTCTATATGAATTTGCTATCTTCCGCTTAAATTCGCTTTCAACATTCCAATCTTTATTCTGCTCTTTTATCCAAATGGGCGGCCAAAAGACAGCAACCAAAACCTGCGCACGAAAGTGCATGGTTAATGGTTATAAAACTGAACTCGACTGAATAATGCCGCCGGCACTGTTCTGCTCTACACATACAAATGTATACCCCCCCCCCTACCACTACCGGTGCCTATCATCTTACACCTTTCGAATTTCATGGTTGTGTTCGTTTACTTCCTCAGACCGAATGTAACGGCAACGCGGACTGACAGAGATTGAATATGTCCCACGTGGATGAGCACTTTTGCCAGCAGTTTAAACACGACAGTTGTGAACTTATTTCCGGTCATATTACCTATTTGTTGTAAACATTTATTTTACATAATTTGTATCAGGTATCTGATGAGAAACAATAAAATGCATCAAGATACAACTTCTACAGGCTAAGTCTCTTGAAATAACCATTCTTTTGCTAAAAGTACGTTGCATTATTGAAAAACAATATCGAAGATTCAATATTTATGTAAATGCAATCCGACTATGAAAAATTAAGGGACTGTAGTTATTGCGTTGAACATCTTTGACATCAGTAGGCTACTGTAGATACGATTAAACACGGTCTTTATTTTTTGATATTTTTCTCCTCACTATCATTGTCTTTTTACCGAAATAATCACCTTCATCTGTGATTTGTCTTCACCGACTGACTGACTCGGTGAGGACATCTCATGATCCGAGGTTTGGGCAATTTACTCCCTTGCGAGCGTTGACTTTCCCTGTGTTGAACCGGAGACTTCAATCCGAACCCAGTTGTTCTGGTCAGAACGCGGAGTCAGTCTCCTGAATTCAATGCACAGGATTCACGTTACGACAAAACTACGGTTGGTGATAGACTGACTTTCTTTGCCAATTGGAATCTTGTATAACATTTGTATCTTAGATCTACAGCACCATAATTCCGATTTTGTCCCCACTCTCAGATTATCTAGTAAAGGAAACAAAAACAAGAAAACTTTCCAGTGACTTACTTGTTTCTGTTTCTCTTTTTCAACTAAATCAGCTCGTAGTCGATCAGTGAGCTGGCGTTGCATAACTGACGGCGATTTAGTTGCTTCCATTTTCCATCGTTTAACCTCCTCATCCAGTTCGGCCGCTTTCTTTGTGCGAGTTTGTAGATCCGATTGAAGGCGATCGCATTCATTTTTCAGTTCTGTCAATTTTTTCCTGTTTACATGAGTCATGAAAAGGAATGTTATTGCCCCAACAGTGAAAGCATATAACTAACAACATTTTCTTTTATTAATCTCATTGGCTGTTATTTTTTACCGTCATTTCAAGAAACTGCGTTCTGATACGTCACCGGTACCAACGGTGAAAACCAGCCATGCCGTGAATCCAAGCTTTATAAACTACCTCCTTTTTAAATATCGCGATCATTTCTGTAGAGACTGAAAAGGGTTGTCAATTTTGCAAGCTTATTCTTCTAATTTCATATGGGAATTTGTCGTGTCCATGGCAAACGAATCGTGAACTGAAAAGCTGGGAAGCACCGGACAGCTATTTCGACCAGATTGGGTCTCATCAGCAGTGCGAATCCATCGACCCAACTGGGGATCAAACCCGGGACTTCATGGGCAGAACGCAAGCATGCTACCCACTACGCCACCAAGCAGCGGGTCGGACCGTTTTTCATTTTCCATTTACACGATATAGCACAACCGAATCTTGTAACATATAGCTGGTTGAAGTTAGTGGTACAAAGCACCAAAGCAAGTGCAACTGAACTTCCTTTAGTATGCCGTTGTATATCATCAATTCCGTTTGGAAATTTATAAATCGAACTATGGCATACGATGCATGCGCTATTCACCAGGTTGTTTGTTTTTTATAAAACTCCACAATGAGTATTATCACCATGATTCTCTTGCACAACAAAGGCATTGAACCAAATTTCACTGATTGCTACTGAATCCGCAACGGACGGAAAGTAAGTACGACTGCGTAAAGTGGATGGACTTTACGCCTATGCTGAGGTCAGGGAAGAGAAAATGGATCTCTGTGATTGGTATGAGTATATTGTCTAACTATGTATAAACGCGTGTTCGGTTTTTTTGAAGTGAAAAAAATAAAGAAAACAATTTAACTGCCATGTCCTTATTTGTCCTCCAACCAATAAGTTGTAGTCTTTTGGACTATAATCTGAAATACAGGAAGATACCTGCTTAGCCTAATTTCGTCAGGTCTTTCTTCTTACCTCTTCTCTGTGTCATCTGTTGAATTATACCCACTTTTCCCTATCTTGGAGCAACAACTGCTGATAAAGAACGGTGCGGTAGAAAACTTCTGTGCAAGATACGTTTCCAAACCAGCGAAGCCTACTCATTCGAATGCAGTGTGATAACGAATTTTCTACACCACCATTTCCGAATTCACGACAGCTTCCGAAGTTTATGAAAGCAATCGCCTCATTATACCTACGTTAAACTGGGTGTTGTGTTTGGCGCCTTTTTCGGAGACTCCTTTCCGATTGTCCTACCATGATGGGATACACATTTGCGACCACGTGTAGTTCAGTACCATAATAATGGGGTCCTCAAAATACCCCTCCCCATCCCTGAAAGAGAGATGAGAAGCCCACCAGGTCCAGCAGTGTCTGCTCTTTTCGGAGCTTGATCGCACGATCATATTTCTACTTCCGTTGGAGAAACACAGGACATTACTCATTCAACCCTAGTATCAACAAAGTTTTATTATGAAAATTGATTACTGTCTTATACTTCTCTTGTCCCCATCGGATGTTTACACAGTTCAATAGTTTCTCGGAAAAAATATGATGTCACATAGAGTTCCGGGTAGGAGATAACACATTATGTAGTCTTTAACGAGTTTGAGAAATTAAGGGTCCAACAGACTGGCTGGCATCCGCTGGTATACCCTACAGGTCGGAGCAATCTGAGGCAATCAGAGATATCGGTATTTAAAACATCCGGGTTTTCTTCCGGATAGACAACACACCGAAATACAAGCTGTCTAAAGTCAACGATCCAATTCAAATGCAGGACCAGAGAAACTGCATTTATAAGATCAGTTGCAGGGATTGCCCAGCAGAATATATTGGATAAACATGCAGACAGCTTAGAGTGAGAATCACCGAACATCAAAGAGAAGAAAAATCGAGACCAACTATTGCCACGCAGTCCAACAAACTTGAACGAGACTCGGCAATCGCACTTCACGTCATTGCAGAGGGACACCGTATCGACTATGAAAACACGAAAATTCTCCCACGAGGTTTTCGAACAGCCATCGAGCGCCTATACGCCGAGGCTTTGGTAATTAGTGCCCATCTTGGGTGTGTAAACCGCAATGACGGAGCGGGGGTTTCGAGCATCTGGATAGCGTTAACGTCACTTGCCAGCACTCATCCCAACGCTGATTTGACCTCGGATAACCCCGATCTCACAGAAAAAGCACTTTCCAACAGAACAGATACCCAGACAAGTTCATCAAAGAATATATGAAAACGAAAGGAAAAAAGAGCCAACTGTACACCGTTCCTAAGAAAGGATTATTTATCAATCTGCCTTTTGTCAACGACGGTATTAGTGAACTCTTCGAAAGGCGACTCTCAAGAGCAATAAACTCTACTTTTTACACCGCTGAACTGAAAATATTCTACTTATCCTATCCGGCCATTGCTCAAAGACTCAAGGATCGACGCCACTGTCAACCATTTCTGTCTACCAATTCACTTGCTCCAATGGAGCCAGCTATATCGGTCGTACCAGTCGATAGTTGACTAAACGGATTCAAGAGCATCACCCGGCCTGGCCGAAAAATGAACTATCAAAGACCATTCGTAGCTCAATTGTGGAACATCTTATCAACTCGGTAGATGTTGAAAGGTCATTTAAGGTAATTTACAGAACCCCGATTAATTTCACCATACAACTGCGGCAGATTATGCTTTGCGCAGCCGAGGCGGTAGCGATTCGTATCCACCACCCCGAACTGTGAAAACAAAAACGGATCGTTCACACGTTGAGTATGTCATGGCCCGATAATATGGCGTAATTAAAATTTGTTCAGAAAGTTAAATGATGACCGAATGACCATTTTACGTAATCTGCTTAGACAAGTGATTACAAATAGATAACCCCCCTCCCCCACCCCGGTTTATTTTATCATGACTTTTGTTGCCACCTTGTGATCATATATTAATGTAGAAGCTTGAGAATGAGTAGCTGAAAAGAATTCTTCGCTTCCCTGGTCTTTTCAAACATTGCATAAATGGATGGGCCCAACCCCCCATCCGGATCGGTGACGTGCCCAGAGGCAAGTACAGAGACTTACAGAAAAACGCGCACCGACAAACACATACACACAGTGCGTGAGAGCTTAGTTGGCAATCTTTTCCCGACTCATTCGATTGTAAAATCGCCTTGATAAAGGTTACTCACGGTAACCGAAACGTCGGCTTATTTTCACCTGTGGTGACAAGTCCTCTTGTTGAAACCGAAGAGGAATTAGTTTAATCAACATTGCTTCTAAACTTCTCGCCGACATCAAACCCCGTCGATTGTCTGCCGCACGTGCAGAGTGCACGCGTGAGAACCAGGGTGGTTTTATGCCTGGTCGAGGCTGTAGCGACTGCATCTTCACTCTTCGTCAAACTCTGGAGCACCGACATTCTTTTCGTAGACCCACCA